>JAKSZP010014096.1:0-18093 GCA_022478985.1 Massospora cicadina | reverse complement strand
TTATTTTTATTATGATTTTAGTTTTAGTTTGGTAATGTCCATCCCCTGGTCAGCTTACCTCAGTTAAATAAAATCATTAGGTAGTTGATGGGGTGGAAGGTGAGTCATTAGGGCATATGACTACCAACCTGAAGGTTGCAGGTTCAATTACCACCCTTTGCAAATTGATTGGGGTGCCAGCTGAAGGAAGCTATTGGCGGTTGGTAGGTCTAATAACACAAAAACCTTACCCATGATGTAACCAGAAAAATCTGAGTACTGATCCAGAGGTGGAAAACTTTCTTTGATGGAGCTAAACCTGTTCAGGTTCATGTGATACTTTCTTACTATTTTTTGGTAATGCCCACCCCCTGATCAGCTTACCTCAAATAAACATCAAATTAATATTACTAAGTAGTTGTGGTTGACCACACTCTACTACCCCCTGATCTCTCTGAAGCACTCCAATGTGAAATCAGTAAATTATTTGACAATGCCAAAGCTGCTGTCATGCATGTTGCTAAACTAATAGATTTTGACCCATCTGCTAAAAACACTACCAAAGTTTATCTGATTTTGCCCAACTCCCCAATTCCCACATACAAGATGTCTATCACTTAACAGAAAGTGTTGAAGCTGTCTACCAAGCTGATCTTGATGATGAGGGTGAGAACTCATTTTACACCACCATCCACCAACACTATGCTGATGCCCCAATGCCCTGGCCTCCACCTTAGTCCATTTCTACAATTATCATGATATTGTTGTGAAAAGTATGTCTGCAGAAGAGCTGCCCAACCCCCCTCACTTTCTACCATGGTAGGCTAGCAGTTTCTGCTCCCCATCTGGTTAAAGATTTTTGTTTTGTTTTATTATTAAATTCATTTGTTCGTTTATTTTGCTCTTTGATTATTGGTAATGTATGTCCCCTGGTTGGCATACCTCAGATAACTTTAAAATCATAAAGTAGCTGTAGTAACAAAACTTTCTTATGCAAAGCAAGAGATAGTTTATTATATTTCTCTATATATGAGATAGAATAAAAAGTTACAAATTAACAGTTTATAAACCTAGAATTAAAAGTCAATTATTTAATGGAATTATAATTCTAGGTTTATAAACTGTTAATTTGTAACTTTTTTGATGATATCAAGTATGCACATGGTCTATTTTTTTAAATCTTTATAAATTTTATGACTTAAACTATATAACTTTATTTAAAGCAGGGGTTGTAGCTCAGTTGGTAGAGCGCCCGCTTTGCATGCGGGAGGCACGGGGATCGAAGCCCTGCAATTCCATTTTTGATGTTCTTTGTTACATCTAAACAAGTTTAATAGCTCTAGAAACGATTTGAGCATTTTTTTCATTAGAATATACCACCACATATCCAAGTCAACACTTTGAAGGTGCTTTGTCATTTTTACAGAACAGCAGACCGCGGTGATCCAACCAAATCAGCATGCCTTCACTGTAACCAATTTGATGATGCACTGCATCGGTTTGTACACTGCCAGAAAGCTAAAACCATTTAGATGAGTCTAAACCTCACTGGAATTAGTACATTCACGTATTCTCAGCTGCATGCTTCTCTCAATTGGTCCTTTGCATCTGGTCCCAAATCTATTCATTTCCAAAGCAGGTTGACTCTATTTTCAATTACAATTTATAGATACATTTAGCATTCATAAGTGCTTTAAATGGTTTAAATTCGATGAACTTAAAGGTAAATAGTAGGGTTTCAAAATTAATTACTGAAACATTTTAAATTGCTTTATTTGGTCAATCCAAGGTTGTATTATACCACACTAGAATCATAGAGCTGGGAACCATTCTATTTCTAGCAATTGACAAAGCAGCCCAAAACTGCCATATTAGAGAAACGATTGACCCACCTCCATCCAATTCCCCACCAGTTTGGATTCCACCACACCCTCCACCCTAATTTCATATTTTTGTTTTTAAATTTGTAATTAACAATGGTTATGCATATCAACGTCCAACACTCAACACAATTCTAATGGAAACGGTATTCTATTTGAAACTCACTCACCAATTACTAATCACAGTCACAATCACTATTTGTTATTATTGAGGATTGAGGATAATATTATTGAGTATTGATGACAATATAAAGGTTAGTGTGAAAATAATCTCCATGTTGAAATACCTGAGTATACCTATTTTCATGACATTCAATTAGTTGGTGTAGAAGATGATGCACTGTAGTGCCATTTAGTGGTGAGTTATAATAAATCAGATAATGAAAAAAGTATTTTCTGCGCCAAAATATCTGTGTATACAAATTTATATGGCAATCGGTTGAATGGTATAGAAGTTGATGCACTGCAGTGCTATATAGTGGCAATTTACAATAAAGTTCTCAGCATAGAAACCCTCCCCATGAAAATACTTATATGTGCCAACTTTCATTGTGATTGGTTAAACAGTGTCAGAGTCTATATGGCTCAAACAGATATATATACCAACATCCATTTTTATAAGCTCTTGTGGGGATGTTATGAACCCAAACTGTATTTGGAATCACCCTTGAGTATCCTCAATTGTACCAACATAATTTAAAGCATTCAAGAGGTGAGAAAATTTTATTTAAAGTTCATGGCATTAGGTTCTCTAAAGATAATGATGCTGGGCATGTTTATCATTCCTAAGAGTGGCCAATTATCCCATTACTTCTTTTATGATTTAATATCCTGGTTGCATGATTCAGCCTGAAGTTATTCCACTTTGGGTTTAGTAAGATTTTTTTGAATCTAAAATAATTATTCTATATTTTTTTGCTTACTGCTACTCCTTCTCCCTTTGAAGGAAGTTTAAGACAACAATTTTTAGTTGGTAATAGTGCCTCTGAGAACTTTATTGTTCTTAAAATAACTACTACCTTAAATTTGTGCTTACCTAAAGGTTATGGTTTGACAGGTGCTTCCCAAGGTAGCCCTACGCTGAAGGTTTATGGTCTGGTTAAATGTAATATTGATAAGTGTCACTTAGCTGTCCACTTCTTCGATGTCAAAAACCTTGTGTAACCAATTATATTTAATTTTGGGCTGGTGGCAAAAAATTGATACCCAAAATAATTTAAGGAAATTACCTCAACTTTGTCCTTGGAGAGGATTCAAAATTTAATATTCCCCATGCCTGATATTAACGCTCTAAAAAACTTTCCACAGTGACCCAATGTACATAAGACTAGCCTTGCGCCTCTGCTGAAGCCCACTTCAGAGTACACTTACCTTTTTTGGAGGGGTTAGAGTTTTTTGATGTGGCTTATGAAAATGCCTTACCAGAACATTCAAAGTTTGATAGTAATTCAAAACTCACAGTTGAAATCTGTGGGCACTTTCTTTTAAGAATAGCCTGAATTATCTAGATATTGGACTAATATATCGTTTGCTCACCCTCATATGGGGTCAAGCCTTCTGGAATAACATAAGTTGTTATCAAATGAGCTTTGCCTTAAGTAGGTAAAGAATAATAAATAAGACTCAAGAATTGGCACAGGATGAGATTCTGTCTTGATGCTAGAGGCTTCCATCCAGATGACCTTGTACAATTGAAGCCAGAAGTCCCAAAGCCGATCTAAGGAAGAAACTTCAGCTCAACCCTCATTTTGGATGAGAAGTGAAGATCCTGATCATTGAGGACTTGAGCGCTAAATCTGCCACATAACACCTAGCCAACTTATAAATATCAAAGCTTAAATAAATAAAAATGATTGTATATTTCCTCATGAAAAATTATACCTATTTATACCTCTTTGCATAGTTATGATAATTAGTATTGTAAACTATGATAGTGCACATATACTGGCCCCCAAAGAAGCAAAAGTGCTACACCATCACTTCTCTCCAGCAGTTTCTATTATGTCAAACCATCCTGAAGATCTTTTGAGACTTTCATTCTTACTGCTCCATGCACACCAAATCTTTAATATGCAGTTTTTCCTTGTGAAACCCCAAAACCTGGTGCTCACTATAGTGGAATTATGAGCTTAAACCAGTAAAAATGTCAATCATGAAACATGGAAGATAACACTTATAAGGATCTTCTCCCCCAATGGGGAGAGGAGCATTACTTAATGGGGTAGTACTTTACAATTTGAGGTACAACTAATTCACCTGAGGTCCTTGAATTATGGTCTACCTATGAGTTCAACCTTCCCATTCTAAACCTCAGTCAGTTCTACCTCCAAATTGACAACTTAGATGATACCATATAGCAGCTTCTTAATAGAATCTATTCCTCTGAGGCACGCTTTAGTTGTTTGCAGTGTTATGCTACCACTCCTACATGCAAAGACTTTACAGCTCAGCTGTCTTAGCTAGTAATGAGTTAGTAGGCTGGGAGAGCCCTACTCCAGCAATTTTTACACCCAGCCCTCAATCATCTCCTCTAATTAGTGAGGTTATCATAAAGAATACTATGCCAGCTAAGATTAATACAGAGCCTTAATTCCAACCTGGTCTGATTTTAATAAAACCGCTATGCTTACACACATGACAATAGGGAAGCTATCCATGACAACCATCGCCTCATTGATGAAGGTATAAGTCAATTCGCCCTGTTGTACTCAGGGATATCTAGATATCTGGATAAAACCTTACTAAACAACTATAAGGTGTAATCAATGAGGTTTATGAGTATGTCTACAATACCTCTTTAGATGTTGCCGCTCAAAACTTAACACGTAATACATCTTAATAAAATGATTTAGTCATGTAGAAGCCCTGCTTGATCAGCTTCAGCGCTGAAGTGACTCCATCATCAAAGGGGCACTGGGGCCCAAAGGCCCTGATTGTCCTTAATTCCAAGTGTTCCTAAGGTGGCTGAGGGATGACCAGGATCCAGAGAACCCCTTGGAACCCTGGACCCCCTGGAACACTAATTCCTCTGGATGAAGAATCTGATGTCCCCATGCGTGGTGAGGTGCACAAAAAATTAGAGGACTTTAAGAAAAAATTGAAACCATCACATGAGGGTGTGGAGCTCACCCTGATAGAAGCCTCATCAATCCTGCCATCACCTTAGGTTCAATCAAATTCACTTTGGAAAACGTAAAAGCTAAAGGGAAATTTACCAACAATTTGTCTCAACGAGATGAAACAGAAATATACAAAATTGGATGCTCACGTCAGATCTGTAAGTCTGAGACTTTAGACATGGAGTCTTAAACTTATTAAAAGGCTGACGTCAGCACAATAAATTAGTGTTGGGTTGAGATGCAGGATGCATTAGAGAAGATTCAAAAACAAATGGACCAGAAGTTTCCTTACGCATATGACAAGTCAGTGTCCAGTGAGCCTAGCAAGATTATTGAAGCTGGCATCTATGTCTTCTTCACATTATTAGGATCCTCTTTCAAGTTTAGCTTCTAAAAATGATTCATATCAAGCTAAGAAAGCTTTATATAATTTTCAAACACTTTTGAGAGTGCTACAGAAGAGTCCATTGATCAACAAAAAGGTCTAGCATTCCATTTCACCTGTGTGGGGAAGCAAATGATATCATGCCCCCCACCTTTGTGAATGCCAGACCTGGTCTCATGTCAAAAGTATCTCATACAGGAATTTTGCTCTGATCCTACTCTATCAAATCAAAAAAGCCTTTGTAGCTATTCACCTTAATAAAAGGGAAAACACTTCTGCTTTTTCACGTCACATTTCTGCTAATGTGCAACTGCTAGTTACTACTAATTTAATCTCCTTAATTGAATCTATTTTCCATACTTTCCATACTTGAATCTTAGCCTGACGTTTAATTTCATATTATATGACTTAAGCAAACCTTTACTAGCATTTGTGAATATAAAGAGGCATTAAACAAGAATCCTACGGCCCCTCTAGACAAGTACCCCTCCATGAGTTGAGCTCCACCAAGACCTAGAGTGCATGCGATGGAGGCCAAGGATAAATAACTACCCACTTGATCTTACTATAAGGGCCGCTGTCACAACAAGGAGGAGTGTTATAATGTTGGGTGGAAGAAGCATAATGTAAACTTTTGGGAAAAGAGAGATCATCATAAAAGCAGATGTATTTATGCTGACACTTCCCTCATTATGCCTCTATTAAGTCAGAAAGCCCCACAGAGGTCACCATTAGAGCCCTAGAACTACTAGTTGAACAATGACAATAATAAATTGTTGATTTTGCTTATTCTTATGATGAGTCGCAATATTTCTCAACCTTCCACCTAAATCAAAATATTTTGCCACTCTCGTTGTGACTAAAGTTCTAAACTTCCTGTGATCACCATAATTCATAGTGGTTATCCAGTGAATAAAATCTTGTATAAATTTTTCTTTTCTATATTGATAATATTAGTTACCATAATTTAATTCAAACACCAAAATTTGATAATCACACGGGAGAGATGGGTGATAACAACAAATCAAAATCAAATCGGGCAAAAGCCATATCAGGCAATGGCAAAAAGGTGCACCAAAGGGCAAGAAAAGCCCTGGAGGGGGACTGGGAACCAATGCCACCAAGAAACCACAAACTCAGACGCCGTCCAGGTTTGTGGAGCTCACCACAAAACAAAACTTATACATGGAAATCCAGTATGCTCAACCCCTATCAAAAGTAGAGCACAGGCTCTGACTTTTCCAAAGGGTTGATTCTCCAACTCTGTGGGAGAAAGTGGGCAAGGCACAGGCCTTCCTTTTCCCCCACTTGGTGTATGTTATCACACATACCATCCACTGCGGCTGGATAGATATAGGCCTTGAAACCAAAGAAGATGCAGATGCCACTGCAAAAGTTAGCATTAAAATTGCCCTCCCTGAGGGCAAATGAATTGTGCACACTGTGTGCACCAGACGGAACAAAGCAAACACTTTGTTCATCTCCTTCAACTTAGTACTTACCAACCTTCCCTGCAAGGTAATTGAGGAGGAGCTCTGGTTTGGACTTGCCGCCTATGGAGAAATTAAACAATTTGAACTACAGCAATTTCACCTGATGCCAAACCTGTGCACAGGAAAGGCAATTGCCATGACCAACCTGATCCCCCAGGTGGCTGAGGACCTCACATAAATTCCATGCACAGCAGTGTTTCACTCCCAGATGGGGGAGTGTCAAAAGTATTCCAAAACACTGGAAAGTGAACCACCTATCTGCAACCACTGCAGCACATTGAGGCACAAGGAACACGCATGTCCCATGAAGGAGGGCATATTGGACCCAGACTTCTACAACGATGCCATGGATAAAGATGACGAAGACTTCACCAAAATAGTTGACTCCAACCACACCTTCCTCTGGGGAGAAGATGGACAATACATCCTCATAGACCCAGTATCACCCATAATATGCAAAATGGTACAGAAGGCCTGCAAGCGGGAAGCAGCCAAGGCTGCATCATTTGCGGCCTCCTTCATCAACCTCATCCAAATTCATGAGGACATAGAGGAAATTAACCAAGCTACCAAATCATAGTAGAATGCCCATGCTGAAAATTTTCTCAACAATTCGACTTAATCACCATGTGGTATCAATCAAGTGAACTTAGCAGGACAATTCAGCTCCATTATGGACGAAAATGCGGGACCCACATCTACAAATTCAAACCCTGAAACCACAGAAAACAATCAGCACACTGCGCCAAACCAATATGAGTTATAACAAGGAAAATTCGACTCAAACTATAAACCACAAGACCCACGAAAATTGGCACAGGGTAAGGGATTGGACAACGACACATAGTGGACTGGATCAGTGACATGGATCAGGTACCAGAAATGGCGTGCTGGGTATGAGCTGGGCAGCCCTCCCAACTGCTCTGAGGCGCTGTGGGCACCTCAGTGTCACTAGGGGCATTAAACATTGTAGGAGCTAGGGATCAAGAGTCCCAAGCCAAAAAGCTGGACTTCCTGAGAAAACCACCTGTAGATATCTTGGCCATACAAGAAACTCTCTGTCTACAGGGGGAAAAGAGATCCTGGTCAGACAGGGTCTAACCATCCTTATTGGTATGGACGTCCCATGTGGGGTGGTCATCCTCAATAACAAAAAATTTAAAAATCACTAACTCCTCACCATATCTGCATGGCCACGTCCTGGTAGCAACAATTACATGCCAAGAGGACACAATGTCAATAGCATGCATCTATGCACCGTGCACTGCAGCTGAGAGGAAACAATTCCTCAAAACCGTCCCAACACTCCCCCTCCCACCAGATACCATCCTGTTGGGCAACTTCAACTGCTGAGATAACCTTAACAAGGACTGATGGCCTAACCCCAGGGGTACCCCCTAGGGCACATCAAATCATGTGCAATGAATGCATCCATTGGCCTACATGAAACCCTCCCCCAAAGTCACCACTCTTTCCCCACAGGACCCGCCCCAACATATGTGAGGGAATGCTCATTGCAATGAGCCACATCAACTTCATCCTTGCCCTGAAAACCCACCGCTCAAACATCTCCAACTTCTTAACAAAAAAGATCAAGTTCTCTAACTACCAACTTGTTATGGTGCAGCTTGTGCCAATCTGAATTTTCACACAGGCGTCGACCTGGAGGAAGCTACACTGGAAAACATAAAATTACCTGAAATATCCGACTGGGTCAAATACAAGGCCACAAACACAAAATTTGCAACCCCATTCATATTGGACCCCATCAAAACCTGGGCAAATTTCAAAGTCAAACTAATAAAACTCACCAGCTTGCCTCGTGTAAGTACACCACTGACACAGCCACAATCAGGCGCACCTTTGTGGAACTGGACCATCTCAAGATCAACTACCTGATGTCTGGCTATAGCCCCAACTGGGGGCGCAAATATCCGCCTGACTAAACGCCCTCATCTTTGAGCACTAGCACAGAATAAAAGTATCAGGAAAAGGTAAGTTTATAATAGAAGGCAAAACCTGCTTTATCTACTTCTTCTACCAATTCCACTTCTGCAGCAACCATCCTGAATGCACACAGGTACACAAAGATGACAGCACCATGGCAACTGACCCAGCGGAGGTCAAGGCGGAAGTACACTGCTACTACACCAAACCATACCATGACACCCCAACTGACCCCCAAAAAATTAAAGATTTTCTACACACCACTGGAGTACAAAGTGCACTGCCAGATTATAACCTCCTAAACCTAATCATACAGGAGGAGCTCTAGGACTCAGTATGAGGTGCACCACGTAGGAAATGCCCAGGGCCTGATGGGAAACCCTTTTGAATTCTACAAAAAATCTTCAAGCAAATCGCCCCCTCCTCTTGGCATCAGTAACCCAATGCCTGATGAAGACATGCTTACTAATTGGTGGCCAGGACTCCTATGTCATAACCCTGTTTAATAAGGGTGACAAACTGGATCTGGACAACTGGCACCCAATTGAACTCTCTAACAAAGATACAAAACTATTTACAAAAAATTTTAACCGCTAGATTAGGCACAATAGCCTCCAAAGTCCTGTCGCCCAATCAGTTCAGGTTATACCAGTGCGTTCAATCTGGACCAATATACACTCTGTTGCCAACATATGCCAGTCCGAAAGCAACTGAAGTCCTGTTATTCCTAGACCAGGAGAAGGCATATGACCGCGTTAGTTGGCCATACCTGAAGGAATGCCTAAGCGCCTTCAAACTCCCACCAATATTCAAAAACTGGTTGATGCTCCTTACAGAATACGCATCCATGGCTGCATGCAGCCCTAGATTCCTAACCAACAAGATCATACAACACAGAGGGCTCAAACAAGGGGACCCCCTCAGCCCACTGCTGTATAACTTCAGTACTGATCTACTCCTTTGTGTCACTAACTCACGTCTCATGGGCATAACCACATAAGGACAACCAAAAGTAATGATACTAGCCTTTGTGGATATCTGTGTGACAAGTATATCTAACAACAATGATTCCTGACAGCTGGAACGCACCCTGGAGAAATATTCCATTGTGAGCAATCTATTGCTCAACAAAAAGAAAACGGAAATAATCCTCCTAGGCAAGTACACTAACAACTGGGCCACACTAAACCTCACAGCCCCCCAAGAAGGAACAACCCACTCAGTTTACCCTTCGCATCACCTTCTTTAACCAACCCTATCCGCCACCTTGGGATATGGCTGGAAACAGAGGAGTATGCCAATGAAACAATTGAGAACAATATACTACAGTGGGTGTCCAACCGCGTCACCTCCATCAGGGAAGATCCCCAGGACTAATGGGACGAGTAACAGTTGCCAACTCACTCATCCTCCCAATGCTGTGGTTCCCTGCATGCACAATATCCTTCTCGCCTACTTTCATGTTCTCAATCTGCGCACTTATCCAAGGATGACTGTGTCCTGGGTCTCAGCCACCTGTACAGGTGGAAACACTCTTTGGCCCATGCTCCAGCGGAAACATGGGCCTACTAGACTTTGAGGCCAAAGACAACCATATATTGGGCACCTGGATAGAGGAGGTCCTAACCCCAGACCTCCCACAACAACACTAGTCTAGAGTGGCGAGGGCCAACTTTACACAGGCGCTCAAACTGTCCAATACACACAACCCGTCCAGCCTGCTCACATACCTTGCAAACCGCCTCAATGCAGCAGGCCCACATGGAACCCCCCTCACTTCAAATGCCTCATCCACACCATTTAGCACATAGGTAGACTGTCACTCTCACAGGCACTAGTCAGGGAAGGGGAAGGCCAAGAGCTCATTACACACTAAGGAAACCAGTTGACCAACCCTCAGAGGAATACACATGACGTGGCCCATTCATCACAAGAATTGACTACCTGGATGCTTTAGACATCCCATTTGATCTCATAACTCAGAAGGCAATATGGAGGCTAACACATCATCCGCTCCTACAGCCAAGGGTAAGAGCTAACACCCGGCGTTGCCTCAGAAGAACCCATCAGAATGGCAGATCGCTCAACTCTCTTCATGCAGTATGCGCAGTATGTAGAGTGGAGGGCACTCTGCGCCACCGCCTCAAAGTATGCCCCCCATCTAGAGCCATATGGCGAGAAGTTGCGCGTCTGTTAAGAACCTAAAAGGACCAGGAGATGTCAATCTCAATAAGCCTCCTTAAACTCCAACTTGAATCCATGATACCACACACACTCTGCTCCCTGATGGTCGACATTGCACTGTGGACAATCCACACTGTAGCACTGGATGTCTTCAAGGGAACCATGCCCACCATCCATAGGACAATCAGCAGATTTCACCTACACCTACTGGAACGCTTTCAAGACTGGCTATACGGATACTGAGGCCAAAGCAACAACAATTCGTTTAATCATGGTTCTCAGTCAGGTTTCTGCATATGGACCCCTTCCTCCACACCTGCCCCATAATAGGGGAAACCCCTTCAGAGTAAGGTATTTAACCATCTATACCTCGCGGTATTGGCTGGCAACAGAGGTAGCTCGTCTACTATGGGGTGCCTAAATCTTGCTATACTTCACCTCCCCCTATCCCATTACATATATTGGTATTGTCCATCTCATGGTCGGCTTACCTTGGTTAAATAAAAAATATTGTATAAATTAATGAAGGAAGAAAATTTCATCCAATGTGTCCCATTATATTAAATACAGCACTGACGGGCCTCAATGTACCCAACAAATAGGAGCTTAATATGAGCACCCCCTCTGGTTCAGGACACTTTAAATAAACCATCAGTCATATCTCTGTTTAACCTTAGCTACGATTTATTGCTGGGCACCCAATTTCTCTGAGAATATGATGAAATCATCCATTACATGGAAGGATTTTGATCTTTAATCAGTAACCACATACACTTGGTGTTTGAGATATCTAAAGAAAGCAAGGAACACGTAAATCCTTGAACCTGCTTATTGGAAACTGGATTGATCAACTCAAAAACCACATTTGAGGTTTACACATAAAATTACCCCTTGTGTAGTGATTTGGCTGAGGGGGTGCCTGTATATTCTCCATAAACAAGGTAGTTCTTCCAGGGTCACAATTTATAGTGGTCACCCAGTTTTATGTGAAGATACCGCCTGGGCTCCTTTTGTAAATTTGCGCAGCTAAAATTCATCTTTGAAAAAAGTTTTAACATACTTGGGTGTCCTTGACCCCGCATTTACTAGCTCCATTTTGGTATCATTGGCTAACCTGACTCCAAAGGTCTGTAACTTTGGATAAAGTACTTTAATCACCTACCTAAGCTTAGTGCTAATCAATGACATCAGCTATGTCCACAGGTTAGAAGCCTCTGTGACTTTGGTTTAAATGATCCTCCCACTAAAGCACTAGTCACCGCATCCATAGTGGAAAATCTCTTACCCCAAAGCAAATAAGGAATATTGATGAGCTTTAGGATAAAAATTCTGACATTTTCTACACATTCATGTACAACTTTGGTAAGATTAAGGGGGTTGTGCGCAATGTAGAGACAGGGGACGCCTCACTCATAAACTTGTGCCCCTATCTGAAAAGCAAGGAATAGGTTTAGGTCACCACCAAGCTCAATTATATGTTAACTTCAAGGTTGTGGGTACCCTCACAAAGTTTAGGGTGTCTCACCTTCTGCTTATTAAGAAAAGTGAAGAGAGCTATTGGATCATCAGGAAAATCATAAGCTTAACACAGTGACACAAAAGGATAGCTACCCCTTCTTTTTATTGTTGATTCACTTTGGCTTCTAGATGGACCCAATATTTTTACCACAAGGATCTTGTCAGCGGGTAAAGCAGATTGAGCTGGCTCCTGAGGACCAAGCCAATTGTGTCGCTATTGCAAACAATGGCAGTTTATACCGACCTGAATGATGAATGGGATATTTAATGACCTTGCCACCTTCCAGCGAGATATGGCTGGGCTCCTAGGTGTTGGAAGATGTTTTGCATCCTAATTTACCTCAACAATATTACTGTTTTCTCCAAACTTTGAGCGTCCACTTAGAGCACCACAGCCAAGTTTTTAATCGCTTTTTAAGAAGTGTCTGAAACTTAAACCTGCCAAATGCTCATTCTTCCAACCGGAAATGTAGTTTTTGGGCATAAGGTAACTAGACAAGGAATTTAGCCCTTACCAAACAAGGTTGCCACCTTAGAAAAGATGATACCGTTTTTAAGCTTTAAGACATACAAGCATTTCTAGGCATGGCATGATATTACAGGTAATTTACACCACAGTTGCTGACCTGTCCGCCCTTGGTGTATTTGATGCATAGAACGTTGCATTTGATTGGAACATGGAATAGAATCAGGTTTTCAAAATACATAGGACCACTCTAATCTCTCAGCATGTGTGGATTATCCAAACTTTAGTTAACCTTTGTGCTATTTACTGACGCCAATGATATGGCATTATGGTCCATCCTGGATCAACTGGATGGACAACAAGTAGATCAAACTGTTGTTTATACTTTTAAACCCCAACAAAAGCTGAACGGAATTACAGCGTCAGTGAATGTAGATGTTTAGCTTTATTTCTTGCAATCAAATGCTTCTGACCAATATTATATATGAATCATATCACTATTGTCACTGATCCCGCTTTCTTAAGGTGGCTTCATCTGATGAAAGATTCTGACGGTCAATAGGCTAGGTGGGTCCTCCAGCTTCAAAGCTACAACTTTACTATTGTACATTAGGTGAGCTCAACTTACCAAAACGCGTATGAGTTGTTTAGGATGCCAGCATTCATGGCATTGTTACCTGAGAAAGCCGCTTATATGAGTTGATTGTCCTGACAGAACAAAGGGAATTGGAACTACTGAAAACAGTAAAGATGTTATGGTCAATGGAACAGAAAGATATATAAATATGTTATGTTATATAAACAAGTATGACAAAGGGCTGCCATACCTATGACCTCCTCAAGGACTGAATTTTCCCTCAAAGTACACAATCATGTAGGTCAAGGGCAGTCAAAAACTATGAATGTCTAAGAAACAATGATACCGGGATTAAATGCTTGAAACTTATTTAGAGTTTTTAGATGATTGCTTGACGTGAAAAACCCAAGATTACCAAAACCAATGCTACCAGCATGGATCTTTTTCTCCCTCTACGTTTTTAGCGTCATTTTTGTGAATATCATGGAGCCCCTATCCATAGGCCTCTATGGTCATTGCTACATCATTCTAGCCATCAACCATCTCATAAAGTTTGTTGAGGTCATCCTGGCTCATGCTTACTGCTAAGGCTACCGCCTTGTTTTTGTTTTGCTCCATCTTCACCCAACATGGGAGCCCATAGAGTTCTGAACTCAGACAATGGGTTAAACTTTACCTCCCAGGTTTTCCTAAAGTTTATTACACCAACTAAATCTGACCAACATTTTACAGCAATCTATAACCCTTCTATAAATGGTGCAGTGTAGTGAGCTAATGGTACCTAGTTTCTTTTCTCTGAAAGATGGCCGCCATGGACCCCATGTAATGGAATCACTACATGCCATCTGCCTTATTAGCCTATTAGATCCTCTACCACCAAGTGATCAGAATGTCCCCATTTCAGGTTCTTTAGAGTAGGGAGCCTCAAATTTCTGGTAGCGTTCAGACTTCATTTGAGTCTATATCTCCTAAAAATATTGATTTGATGATGAGCGCGCTAGACAATGTGATAATTAGGCTGTAAGCGCTCGCGACCCAAGGGATTATCTCTACCACCACCAGGGAAAATACCCGGTCTAATTCCAAATATCCAGCTTTCCCCTTATTCAATATCTGAGCCCTTGTGCTATTCTACCACCATTTCCCCGGTAGGCATCCAAATAAGTTGAACACTTTTTTGGTTAAGGCCTACCTCGTGCTGTATAAGGCTGTCTCTGAATACTCCATTACTGATATCATCCAAGGCACAGTAGTTAACGCATATATGCTAGGTTCCTACCCCATATGCCCCCTCCGCCAGGATCTTGAGGGGTGCGATTTCAGCATTCTTACTAAAGAACAGTCTGATTATCTAGAGGTTGGATTAATATATTTTTTGACCATCCTCTGGGGTCGAGAATTTTGGAATAGAATGGATTGTAATCAAACGAGCTTTCCTTAAGCAATCAAGAATTGATAAAGGTAAATTGAAAATTGTAATGTAAATGAGACTCCATCTGGATTCAGCAGCTGCCATCATGATGTCCTTGCAGAATTGAATGCTAATAATCCAAAATCTATCAAGAAATAGGCTGCAGCTTGACCTTATGTGATGATAAACAAAGATACTGAACGAAGAGTATTTGAGCGCCCCATCCACTGCAAATTACCTAGTTGACTATAAATATCAAAAACTTAACATATAGAGATGATTGATATTTCCTCCATTGAATTCATATTCCTTTTTACCTCTTCACTTAGTTACATTAGCTAGTAATATAGCACTTGATAGTGCATATATACTGGACACTGAAGAAGCGAAAAAGCTACTCCATTGCCTCTCTCCAGCCATTCCAATCTGTCAAGACATACTGAAGTCCAATCGTGACTTCCATTCCTAATTCTCCTAACACCCACTTTTTTATATCCAGTTTTTCCATGTGAAAACATGTGGACATAGTTTTCATTTGACCTCAAATCTATACTTTGACTTTGCTGGAAGAAACAGCATTATATGCTCAGTTTACAGAGCAGTTATTAGATGAACCATATTTTAGCTAACTCTTCAGTATGCTCACCACTTCTATTTGTGGAAAATGAAGTTAGGGCTCTACTCCCATGTGTAGATTATTAAAGTAGAATAATAACACCAACCCAATTTTCATCCCATTAATATAGAGGCACAAATTTCCCGCTATGTAGAGAAGGCTACAGTATTCTCTAAGCTGGCTTGATTGAACTTCTTTAACCAGGTACACTACAGAAATTGAGCAGGAATGGCTCACTGCATTTTGTACCAGAAAGGGGATCTACAGTTTTCAGATCGTGACTTTTGGGCTTAATAATGCATCTGCAATTAAATGTTGTATTGATGTGGGGTTGGGAGAGTTAATGGGCATATGCACTGTGGTCTATATGGATGAAATATTGTGGTTTCCCCAAAACAACAAATCTAATGAGACTTGCCTGCAGCAAATGGTTGAGCATTTAAGAGCACTAAACATGATTCTAAAGATAAGTAAATGTTAATTTATTAATCCTAAGTCAACTTCTTGAAAAACAATATTTTGACAGAGGTAATATGATCACTATGGACAATGAGAGTCAATTTGTGGTTGTCCCACACCAACCTTAGTTAAAGAATTAAGATGCTTTTTGGGAACTTATACCTTTCTGAAGAAGCTCCCCTTCAAATTTTTTCAGAAGTTCAGCACAAGTTTATAAGGTCAGTAGAGGTAAAACTTTTCATTGGTTACTGCATTGTAGTATGCCTTCCAGGTCATGAAGTGCATTTTGCTTACCATGTCATACTTCATCATATGGATCCTGATAGGGAGTTAATAGTGGCTGACAACACTTCCCATTTCGCTATTGCTGCTGCTCTTCTCTAAGTGGGAAAATAGAACATTAAGTAATCATGCTGAATATTTCCCCAAAAAGAAGCCCTTATCTGAGTTATTTTACACTGTTTATGATAAAAAGCTTTTGGCGGTTAATTAAGCGTTAACATACTGGTGCCATCATTTGCATGGTTGTCAGAATTGAAGATGACCACATAGTCCAACCCTTTGACCAATTATGAGATTTGATGATTAGGTTACAATCGTAGAGGGTTGGCAATAGTGGCTGACTGGTGAGATTATTGTCAGGTGGAATCCCCAATGATATTAGAAGTCGCTGACTATGAATTATTGTTGTGCATAATCCTGATGATATCCAAGGCTGCTGACAGATGATAATTTCGTCAGGCATCATCCCCAATAAAATTAAGTAATAATTTGATATTAGGATAGTCCCCAATAGTCTAATTGTAGGGAATCGTTTAAAATGGAACAGATTGGAGTCATCAGAAAATACCAAAACATTCGAATGCTGGAAGAAAAATGGTATTGTCATCAGCCAAAACAATCGGTTTTGTGTACCTAATACCAGTTGTTTGGTCCACCAAACACCCAAGGATTACGCTGCCTAGAAAACCCAAGGCAACGGTACCCAATGAGATTTGATGCCTAACACTAAGGGTCAAAACCAGTATAGGAGCAAAAATATTCTCATTGGACAGCTGAAAAGTTGTGTGCCAGTTCTAACTATAAAAACCCCCAAATAATTCCCTAATAAAATTAGACTCAAACTGATATTAACCTATCTGTTAAAACATTAGTTGTTCCCCTTGGGTTGGGACCATCTAGTACTAAAAAAAACATTAGTTGTTTTGAACATTACTCCTAAGAAAAGAGTGCAAGGATCAAATATACTTAGGATTAGCAATATCAAAATCTCTGCTTGGCTCTGCGCAAAGGGATTAGGGAAAGTGATCCCTAACAGAATATCTTAAAGAAGAAGAAGCACCAGTTTAGCGTTGAACTTTACTCTCAACATGGATTTGGGCAATCAACTTAATAATAGTCTTCATACTGTTATTGCCCCAGTCTATCAACAACATTCAAATAATCAACGCCAGGATCCACGGATCTGTGCAGTTGAAATCCAGGGTTAAAAGAGAGCTACTAAGCCCAAGATTTCAACATTGGTGCTCACTACAGGGGGTAGTTGAGTTGTTGAAAGCCAATTTAAAATAACAATGTCTTTTAAGGAAGAGCTTCAAAAGCTCTAGGCGGAACTACAAGCCATCAATGAAAATGTGCACAGCTCAGCATCTCAGGCCAATGGTAGTACATTGGAGGAGCATATGATCAAGATGGAGGAAACGCTCAAACAACTAGGAATAGTTAATAACAACTTATGCGGTAAAGTTGCCTCTTTAAAGTGGAAAGAGGGCGAACTCATCAAGGAAATTTTATTTCAGAAAACCAAACAGGAAGCGGATTGAGAATGCATCTGACAGTTTCATGAAGAGATGGCAAAAATGACCAAGTGTATTGAGGAGTTGGAGAAACACCAATGTGATTGCAAACAATTTGAGGCGAATGATGCCAAAGCAAAGGATATGAGACGCCAAGCAATAAGACCTCTCCGCCCCAAAACATGCCTAAACCATTCGCTGGTGTGTCAGAAATGACTCCCAAAGTCACTCCTATGGCTTCTCAAGTAACTGGGTCAGGATCT
>JAKSZP010014095.1:0-18127 GCA_022478985.1 Massospora cicadina | reverse complement strand
CACTAAAGGCGACAAGTGCACCGCCTACTTCTTCAAAAAAAATTTTGCACCACGCCAGAGTGTGGCCTGCACACAGGTGTGAAGATCGGATAATTCTATCGTGGACACACCGGCCAAAGTGGCAATTAAATTGCAAAGATATTACTCCAAGTTATACCGAGCTGAACCAATTCGGCTGGCCAAAATGGCGGAATTTCTCGACAGAGCTCATATCTGCACCATTTTCCAATACCCAGAAATAATGAATTTAATTACTCCGAATGAATTATGGACTACCATTCATGGTGTGCCAAACCAAAAATGCCCAGGCCCAGATGGCATTCCATATGAGTTCTACAAAAAATATTTTAAATACATATCCCCATTGCTGCTAGCCTCACTCAACCAAAGCCTGTTGGAAACGCGCCTCCTACCAGGAGGACATGAGGCTTTTACAGTCACACTCTTCAAGAAAGGGGATAGGCTAGACTTAGCCAACTGGCGCCCCATTTCTCTAACAAACACAGACACCAAAATTTTAACAAAAATCATGGCTAACCGTTTAGGGACTGTAGCATCTGCCACCATCTCTCCAGAATAATTCGGTTTCATCCCCTGAAGGTCAATTTGGGATAACGTGCACTCTGTGGCTAATGTGTGTCAGTCCACAGCCTCTGGGGCACTTGTATTCTTGGACCAACAAAAGGCCTATGATAGAGTAAACTGGGAATACCTTAGGGCCTGCCTCCAACAATTCCGCCTACCTCCCCGCTTCATTAACTGGGTGATGCTGCTCACGGAATCTGCAACAATGGCTGTGCGCGGCCCAGGTTTCCTAACGGATGTAGTCCATCCTCAAAGGGGCCTGCAACAAGGGGACCCCCTGAGCCCACTCTTATACAACTTCAGCCTTGACCCACTACTGCGAAATGTGAATGCCCAACTCACTGGGGTCCATGTGCCAGGCCAAACCCCAGTCAAGATGATGGCATTTGCAGATGATTGCGTGGTGGGGGTGTCTAATAACAAAGATGCACGCGCGCTTGAAGCCCTCATCCAGGAATATTCCCAGGTAAGCAACGCGGCACTGAACGCCTCCAAAACCGAAATCATCCTCCTTGGTCGGTTTCAGAACTGCTGGGCCCCAGCAAGTAGTTCCCAACCCAGACCAGCTGCTCGCCCAAGTCCACGCCTTACTAACTCAAAACACACCGCTCCACTGGTGCTCCCCTTTGTGCCGCGACCTACCATAGGACCGGTATGCCATCTGGGCGTGTGGTTGGAGGCAGGAGGATACGCGTCAGCAGTAATGGAGGGCCATATACTGGACAACGTGACGAAGCGAATCGCCTCTCTCAGAGCCCACCCTACTACCCTCACTGGCAGGGTTGTTCTTGCCAACTCTATGCTCCTATCCAAAGTCTGGTTTGGAGCCCACGCCATCCCCTTCTCCCCAAGCTTCTTCAAATCCCTGTATGCTTTGCTACAAGGTTGGCTTTGGTCAGGCCGCCCTCCACCAGTACGGCTAGAGGTCATGTTTGGCCCTCATCATCATGGTGGCATGGGCCTACTTGACTTCAAAGCCCATGCCGCCAAGATCCTAGGCACCTGGATTGCGGCCGTCACTGCTCCTACACTCCCATCCCAACACTGATCCCGCGCGGCCTGCTCCAACTTCTCCCGAGCCTTGGGCCTCAATAACCCATCAAACCCCCACTCCCTGATGAAATACCTTGCATCACACACATCAGCCACAGGTCCTCACGGGACAAAAACCCACTACAAACGAATCCTACTCTCCATGCGAAGCGCAGAGTGGAGAATTCGTATTAGTGGACATACAACCCAAAGAGGCCGCCCCTCTCCTCAGTTCACACAAGAGGTACAGGGGCTACCCATCCATGATGGCGTGATCCCCATTCGACCCCAAGTCCTATCCAGGGTGGACTACCTGGACATGATGGACATCCCTTATTCCACTGAGACCCAAAAGACTATCTGGAAATACGCACACCATCCTCTGTTGCAGCCTCAAGTCCGTTCCCATGTGTGGCGCTGCCTGAGGCGGGTGTATCGTATAGCTGAGCGCTCTAACGCTTTACACTCATCCTGTGTCGTGTGTGGCCAGTATGAAACGCTGTTTCACCACCTGGAGAAGTGCCCCACCTCTAAAGTAATATGGCGCGAAGTCCAACGTCTGCTAGGCCAGGATCAAACACATCCCTTCAGTCTGTCAAGAGATATGTTTGCTTCATCAATGGCCTCCCCCTCCCACCCTCCCTTCGTGCTCTGGTGGTTGCAATCGCCATGTGGACTATCCACACGATTGTCTTGGATGCCATCGCCGGATCCATCCCCACCCTCCCTGAAGCTATCCACAGATTCTGGTCTCATTTGGTGGATCACTTTCAAGCGTGGATGTTTGGATATCTCCCACCACGTCGCCGGCAGCTGGTCTCCTCCTGGTTCCCAGTCTGGTTCATCAAATCAGACCCCTTCCTCCACACGTGCTCAATAGTGGCTACGCCCCCTACACACGTTCCCTCCCCCTTCCCATAAGTGGCGTTCCCGCTGGCAACAAGAGATAGCATCGCTTCTCTGGGGTGCCTCACCTGGTACTGAGTTTTGTCTCGTCTGAGTCATATTTGGAAGTGTCCATCCCATGGTCGGCCTTCCCCGTAATAAATTTAAAATTTAAAATTTAAAATAATTCCCAACCTTATGGGATTCATGTGCAATCGCAATTGTTACACTACCTCTTCCTAAAAAGGAAATACTGGTGGACTTGGACCTGAACTGGAAAGACAGGCGTGCTGCAACCAACAACTTTTTTGACAGGGGACCTTTTTTGTGAGCAGCTTAAGTAATTGGCTGGAAATCCAGAGCACCTGGATCAAATCAACGGGTTCTCTGGAGGTCTCCTGGCGGGCACAAGAGGCCATCAACTGCCAGCGGTCTGACCCATCCCCCAAGCTCCTCGTCCCCTTTGTTGGAAAGCTCCACAAACCAACGAAAGGGACCAATGGCATGCGACAATGCTTAGGACATTGACTGCGGCCAACTTGCAGGCTGCCTGGAAGCACAGCCCGCCAAGGTAAGGTGACTTTGAGAATTATGTCAAGACTGGGCTCCCAAGGCCCAGTCCACCACCAGCCCTACACCACTCACCCCCATATGTGGCTGTACCAACTCTGATTAGTCCTGTCCCAATGGACAGCCTTGCCAGGCACACCATGCTGAGGTGCAGTGCACTGGCCTCTGTCACCTTGGACCCTGGGCAGAGGTGCCCCTGAAACCTCTTTCTGCTCACAGGGTCAACGGGCTGAGGTGTGGCTAACTGGCCTCTGTCACCTCGGGCCACTCTGGCTTTGAACTAGCCAGGGCAAGACCTCCTCAAAAGGAGCCTGGCGCATCCACCCCTTTCCCTGAAGCACCGCCATCTTCTAGCCAAACAACTCGTTTAAATAAATTTAATTCAAATAAAATGAATTAGCAAAAGCGGCCTTTATTGGAAGAAGCAGACTCACAGTTGGAATAGAATTCTAAAGTGAGGACCTATTGGTGCTGAACTTGCTTTGAAATACTTCCAAAAAAGGCTAGAAGAATTGTGGGTAATGAGGGGCGCAAAAGCCTCCAGAATTGATGGCATCCAAGCAACTCAGTGGAGAAATGGAGGGGAACCTCAGAACAAACAACCAATAAAACGAAATGATTTATTTTAAATTTATTTCATTATCAACCTGAATAGGAAAGTCCTACTCAGAATAACGGAATTGCAACAATTGACACACAGAAATCTCATAATTCCCAACCTTATGGGATTCATGTGCAATCGCGATTGTTACAACCTACTTCATGGTGCCCATCATGAGAACATTGTTTGTACAGATCATAATGCCCTTCTCTGATACTGCAAACTCCAGAAGCTGGGGCATAAGCAAACTTGCACCTACCAGGATCTATGTGGGTTTCATTTCAGGTACAAATTTCTAAAGGACCCCCTGAAGGTTTTGCCAGATATGCTCAGTTAAAACCCCTCCCTGTCATTGGATGGTGGGGAGGACCCTCTAGATCTCATTACCATAGTGCCTCCCTCCCAAATTAGGTCCTTGCCCCCTACAGTGGCTTTCGCTGACCTGGCCCTGGATGCCTCACTTCTCCTCTGCATCCTCACTTCCCAAACTTGTTGCCCAGAAGAGATAGAGCTTTATGCTGACTTGGAGTCTAAGAGTTGGGAGAGGGCCATGTATAATTTGTGGGATGGAACAATCTGGTTTCAAGATTGAGATTGGATCCCCCTCACTGCTTGGACATGTTATTGAAGAGCATCACATTCCCTCAACTGTTGGCACCCAGCACCAAGAAGTGTGCGGATCTTATTAAGCAAACCTACAACTGGCCAGGGTCCTCTAAAGATATTTCCACCTGGATTTCCAAATCTGTCACCTGTGCCAGGGCAAAATCTGATTTTTCCGGTAAGAAGGGGTTGTTACACCCCCTACAGCAGGCTGAGGGCCCATGACCTCAGTCTCAGTGGACTTCATCATGAAGCTCCCACCCTTCTGTGGCTTGGATGCTATTATGGTAGTCGTCGACCAATTTACCAAGTTTGCACTTTTTATCCCCTGCTGCTCAGTTATTACTGCTGTGGAGACCGCGAGTTCGTTTGTCAACCATGTATTTGCCATGTTTGGTCTCCCCAAAGAGATAGTGAGTGATAGGGGGCCCCAGTTCACCGCCTGTTCTAGGAGGAGTTGCTAACCCTCCTCAGCATTAATCTATGAAGATACACCGCCTACCACCCCCAGTCTGATGGGCAAACTGAGCGGGTGAAACAGGTACTGGAGCAGTACCTGCTCTGTTATGCAACTGCCTCTCAAGACACCTGGGCCAAGGATCTGCCTCTCACACAGTTTGCTTACAACAATTCCATCCACTCCTTAACCAATCTCTCCCCATTTGCCACCATGAGGTTCAACCCTTCTTTCAAATTAGTCCTCAGCTCTCCTCAACATTTCCCAGAGCCAAAGACTGCGTGAACTCACTCCGCAAAACACACAACCTGGTCTGTGAACATTTGCCAAAGTCCATCGAGAACTACAAGAAGTTCTCTGACTGAAAGCACATCCCTGGAAATGAGATCAAAGTCATCTCCCTTATCATGCTTGACACATGGAACCTCCTCCTGAAAGATCCCACCCAAAAGTTACTAGCTAAACGCTCAGGACCCTTTGAGGTTGAGAAGGATTTGGCCAATGGGGCCTACCATTTGAAACTGTGTGTGCACTGAAAGAAGCATAATGTTTTCCATACCTCCCTCTTAACACCCTTCAAGGGGGTAAGGCCAACCTCTCCGGATCCCATTGTTGTTGAGGGCTCCCAGGAATTGGAGGTGGAGTCTATCCTGGCCTCGCGGAGGTCTCACTAATCTGTTCAATATCTGGTCGCCTAGAAATGCTACCCCTCATACATTAACAGCTGGGTGAGTGCACGTGATTGTGAAAACTGTAAGGAGATGGTAGAATAATTACACACATCCCACCCTGCAGCCCTCCGTCCCCCTCAGCAGATCATTTTCATCCTTTCCATAAATCTCCCAGAGAGACACAAGAAATTATGATCTATTTCATGCCCCAGATGGTTGAATCCTCCCAGTCAAAAAGGAAGAGTGTAGTGTAAGTCCTGGAGACCAGCCCCTACACCTGGATAGGTAACAATACCCCTTTAGGACAAAAAAGGGCCCTAAGGCCCAAGTGTACACCCTGTCACAGTTGAGTAACTTCGCACATGTTTTATATTATTGCTGGGTAACTGCTCTTACCCCCAAGTATGCCCTGGTCCCACCCCTTTCCCCTCCTCAATCCTGTTGTGGTTGATAGAGGGGATTTGCAGAGTTTGTGCAAGCCAGGGGCCATGGGCATGCCACTTGGACTCCCCACTCTCCTGAAAACATGACAAAATTTTAAAATGCCTGTGGCAAACTCAGGTTCCAGTCTGGAAATTCTGGCCTGGGGGAGCCAGTCTGGACTGGCTGGTGCTGAAAAATAAATTGGTGCTCAATTTAGATCTTGTCCAGGCATCAAATGACTCAGACCAGCTGCCTCAACTTTCTGGGATAGTTCTTGTCAGCTTGGATCATGCAAATATCCCAATCCAGATTTTGGACAAGGTCTCAAACAACTCAGCTCAGCTGCCACAGCCCTCCGGGATGAATCTGAGAAATCTGAACCATGCAAGCAGGCTGTCTAAGATGGTCAGGGCCCAGATCAGCACCGTTGACCTGAATTGGGCCCAAAGATGTGGAAAAGCTTATAAAAGTTTTTAAATTTGCCAGGACCTCGAGCATCCCCCACCCCTTCTACCCACCAGCCAATCAGATCCCATCACCAACCCCTAAATGACCGATCCTATATCACTTCCCCCAAGCAATAGTCACTATCAGAAAAACCCAGTTTAAAAAAGCCATATAATTATTCATTATTTGGTATACTGACAAGCACTAAAGCATCCTAACTTTGAGTAGGGAGAGGTTCAGGTACTGACAGCGCCAAACATTCCTAAACTGAGTTGGTTATGCAAAACCTGAAGTGGTTGGTCCGACCCAACCATGCAAAAGCTCCTCAAACTGGATAACTGAAAAAGACCATCTGGTAATTGAGTTATGCTAACCCCAAAATAACCTTTATTTTTATTCCTAAACATAAAAAGGCCTGCTAAACAGAGCTCATCTGGGGAGCAACTGACATTGCTCCCCATGTGGGAAAGCTAGGGGTAAAATTCCAAAGTGAGCTTTCAAATGGGTGGGCATGCCTTATAAAGGCTGCCCTTTGGGGGCCTCACCCAAGTCATTGATTAGGCTTGTACAAGCCTAATCTACAACTCAGGCAAGGCACAACCCAGCGCTTAAAACGACCAAGACAAAAATATTTTTAAAATGATTTGACTTAGATTTGGGAAATCTGAATCCAAGTCAAAATGCAATAATTGAGATGAACTTGATAATTACAGCAATTTTACCAATTCTTGAAACAACCGCTAAGCCCAGGGTTGTTGTCAGTTTGCTCTCTTACTTCCTCACATTTTGCGCCCAATAAACCTCATAACTATTGCTCAACTTGTTGTGGCGTCTGTACGCCTTATTAAATGTATTAAAAAATTCCGCCAGTTGATCTAGTAAAGTGTACTGCCACCCAGATCCTCCTTCTTATGCTCGCTGACTAGATTATTTAGTTGATTGACCCCACTACTTGGCACCACATCATGAAAATAATAGAACAGCTCACCTTAACAATGAACTTGTTACCTCATTCGTTATCAGACGTCTGTTTTATGTATATCTGTCCATCTGCTCCACTGTTGGCTTTCCAGAAGCCACTCCCCGTTGGAGCAACGTCAGAGCACCTCTACTCTGCTGTCTTCAGAGTTGGGACCCCTACCTGAACCATCTGCCAATTTTCTCACTTGCCTGTGGTGCTTAGAGCACCCCGTTCATAGAGAGCTCAGCCCTGACGCTCTACGCAGGTCCCATCCTCCTCTTCTCTCACTATTGATTGTATAGAGGACCTTGTGCCACCTCTTTTAGTGTGCAACCTCATTCATTCAAACCCTAAGGCCCACAACTGTGAACCCTGGAGGAGTGGTTGTCCTCCCTGCCTCCCTTGCCCTTGGGGGTTGCCCCTGCAATACTTGTCGTTGTCCCCATTACAACCATTTGGTTTGCCTTGAGGCCTTTGGTACGTTATTGAGCTTTTGCTTCTCTCACTTTCCCAATAGTATCAAACTTGTGCAAGTCACTCATACCGCTGCGCCCTTGGCATTCTGGGCTCTCCACTGGGTGCTCACACACCCTTTATTGGGAGAACTTTCTAATCTTTATCAGCAAGATCCATGACAAGAATGACTGAAAGGCAAAAAACTTAGAAATGAGCCCTCAAGAAAAGCTGTATGTATAACCCTGAGAGATGGGCCAAATAATTATCAACAATTTTATAGGCCTATCACACCAAAATACACACCACTATTCAATACACCCCTTACAAGCTCCTACATGGAATTAAGTATTAACTCAACCCATTACTTATAAAGTTTGATAATATTCCAGCTAAATTATTTCAAACTACTACCCATGCTGCCTCTCAAAAAGCAAGCATATCAGATAAAAGTAAATTATTATGATCAACTCAAAAGTATTCGGAATTTCACTGTGAAAGATATGGTCTTACTTTTCCAAAACAAACTTTTCACTTCCAAATTTAATAAACCTCAGTCCAATTTTAAAAGGCACCATCCAAGTCTTCAACATATTGCCTTATGGAAGGTATCAGTTGGAAAGTTTTAATGGAATCTCATAATAATCCTTTATTAAAGGAAATTACCTCAAGTTTTATCATTATACAAATACTAGGGTGAGTGTCATGCAAGTTCTTAGTTCACCAATATATTTTTTATTTAATTGAGTAAGCCAACCAGGGGATGGACATTGACAAAAGAGAGAAAGAAAGAAAGAATTAACATGAAACCTGAGCATGGTCAACTCCATTAAAGAACCTTTTTCCACCTCCATATTGGAACTCAGATTTTTCAAATTACATCATGGGTAAGGTTTTTGTGTTTTTAGACCTACTAACCGCCAGTAGTTTCCTTTGGCTGGAACCTCTATTGATGTGCAAAGGGCGGTGATTAACACATAACCTTCAGGTTGATAGCCATATGCCCTAACAATTTGCCTACCACCCTTTGAGTTTATCAACATATCAAGGATATTCCCTCCCAGATTTACCCTTAGATCCCATTTATTCATTTTATCTGATTCCCTTTAATATCTAAAATCCTTTTTCCATAACTATTTTGTAAGTGATCAGGCATAAAAGCTCAATCTAACTTTATATTAAGAGTAATTATTCCAAAATAACTTATCTTTGGCATTTTACTTTCCTAGTCATTATCCCAGCTGCCCCTCTAAGAATATCCGGAATTTACCATTAACACCTGACATCTACTAACCCCCGTGATGTCCAATAATTGCAATTTATCCAGTGCTAACAACACCGCCCTTCATGATAAATTGATAATTGTTTCTGCATGACAGTAGTTGAACGCTTTAACCAAATAGCCATCCACCACCTAAACATGTGCTTAACTTAGAGATACAAGGCCATATTTCATTATATAATAAAGGTTATAAAAGTACATTGGGTTACTTTTACCAAGTTTGAAATTTATCTACATATTTATAGTACTTATCCAATTATTTGAAAATGTCTATTTGTTAGAAATAGGTAAAGATCTACACACTAGACCTAAAGTTATGATGGAGCAGACAGCTATTAAGATAATATAGTAATTTATAAACCATTTTGAATAACAAAATGGCCAAAAAACTGGTCTAAATTCTGAGCTAATTTATTTATTCAGGGAAGGTCAACCAGGGGACTAGCAATTCATCTATAGTGAGGTAACTAATGAAATTTGACAATTAAAGACACCCCAGAGGGTTCAAGGCCCCTCTTGTTGTCTCCATGATCACTAAGTTTAGGATGGTAGGGAAGGGGGATTATTCTGGCTTATTCTTGGATATGACATGTGTGAAGGAAAGGATAAACCTTTAGGAACTATATGGGGAACTATGTGTTGATTGTCCTTTTGTTGCGGGGGGTCATGTGTCCAAACAGCCATGCTTGGAAATGTTCCAATATATGGCTGTGGAAGTGATGGATGGCTTCTTGGATTGTGATAGCTGCTCCTGTGAACGATTCCAGTACCATTGTATGTATCATCTATAGTGCTATTGCTACTATTAACGCCCTGAGAGATGGGTGGATAGGAGAGTCCATGTTTATAGAGAACATGTTCCTTGCTATGCTGAATGGTTGTCCATTTTCTTGGCGGAATAGGCGCATGGCCTCTTTCCATACAGCCACTGATGTTGGGCATTGTTCTAAACGGTGGGTTAGGCTTCCATACTGACCACATATTGTACATGAGGTGTGAGTAGCATTTGACCGTTCATCTGTTTGGTTACTCTCCTCATGCACCTCCATACATGTGCTCTTATCCTAGGTTGGAGTAGAGGGTGATGTGTGTATCTCCATACTCTTCTTTGAGTCTCCAGGTTGTAGGGTATGTCCATATGGTCCAGGTAATCTATCCTGGCTATGGTACTTGGGCTTTTGCTTATTATATTTTCTGTGACTATCTGATCATTGATCTCCTGTCTGTGAGTTATCCTTGGGCGTCCTCTGTAACTCAATTGATTGTTTATGTGGATCCGCCAGGTCGCTCTTCTCATGGCTAGGAGTATTTGTTTGAAATGTGTAGGAGTACCGTGTGGTCCTGAAGCTGTGGGATGGGATACCAGATATCTGATTAATGTTTTCAGGTGATCTGGGTTTCTAAGATAGGAGTGCACGTGTGAAATTATATCTTGCTGTTCTGGCCCAGTGTGTATCTGGAAGATCTGGGCTAGTCACCTGAGCAATCCAGGTTCCAGTATATGGGTTGCTTGCTCTACGTAATTAGTGAGCCCCATACCTCCATTCCTTCTAGAGCCAAATAGGGTTTTGAGGCATACAGGGGGGTTGTGGCTGGCATAGCCATCCTTGTAATAGGGCGTAATTGTGTTGAAGAAGGATGGTGAGAAAGCGATTGCATGGGCCGTGAACCATATGATTGATAGAATCATAGCGTTGGCTACCGTGACCCTTCCTGTTAGACCTGTTTGGTGTCCATGTAAGGAGGCAATGCATTTTGTTATTTTGTCTAATAGTTGATTTTCCATCATGGAGTTGGCGTAACCTCCTGCTTCCAACCATACTCCTAAGTGACGAACAGGGCCAGCTGTTGCTTGGTGGTGAATGGAAGTTTCAGTGAAGTCGTTGCTAACTTTCTCCTCCTATGTCTGGTCAGGAGTCTTTATGTAGTATTAGCTTGTAGGCCCTGGGTAGATGGCATCCACTGGGTCTGATATTTCCTCAGAGTATAATTTCTGTTTTCTCAGTGTTAAGTGATGCAGTACTTATGGCTGAATAGTCTTGTATTATCTTCTTATTTCTGCAAGCGTCCTGATTGTTAGATACGCCCACCACACAATCATCAGCGAAGGCCATCATTTTGACTGGTGGTTGGCCCTTGACGTTGATTCCCTTGGAGAGTGTGTTTGTATTCAAGATTAGGGGGTCTAAGCTAAAGTTGTAGAGTAGAGGGCTTAAGGGGTCTCCTTGTTTTAGTCTTCTCTGTGGGATAACTGGGTTGGTTAAGAAGACTGCTCCCCACACAGCCATGGTTGCAGACTCTGTAAACAACATTACCCAGTTTATAAATCTATTTGGGAGCTATTTTTGAAGGCAGGCCCTAAGATAGGTCCAGTTCACCCTGTCATATGCCTTTTGTTGGTCTAAAAAGACAAGTGCTCTAGAGGTTTTGGACTGGCAGACAATTGCAACTGTGTGGATGTTATCCCATATGGATCTTCTTAGAACAAATCTATATTTTGATGGGGGTATTGCATCAGTTGCAATTTACCCTAGTCGTTTAGCCATAACTTTTGTGAAAATTTTATATCTGTGTTTGTCAGGGAAATTGGGCGCTAGTTGGAGAGGTCTAATCTGTCTCCTTTCTTGAATAAAGTAACTGTGTATGCTTCTTTGCCTCCAGGTAGGAGGCATGTTTCCATAATACACTTGTTCATTGAAGCTAGATGAACGTTAGAGATGTTAGTGAAATATTTTATGTAAAATTCATGGGAAACCCATCAGTTCCAGGGCATTTCCCTCTTGGTGCACCACATACTACTTCTTATAATTCCTCGCATGATATTAGGTTGATTAAATTGTTATTTTGGGCCGCGGTGTCAATATGTGCACTGTCAGAAATTCGACTTTGGGCTCTGCTAGTTGGCGGGCTAACCAGTATGAAGACTGGTCAGCCATTGCCTTTTCACCTTAGGCGTCGGGGCTAGCAGTGCCAGCTAACCCCTTGGCATGTCACCCATGCCATTCAGGGATCCCCTTTAACCTAAACTCCAACCAATGAAATAAATAATAAACTTATAACAAAAGGTAAAATAGACAAAGGGAGATCTTTATTGAAAGGGAAGCGCCAGGTATTTATACTATTTACAAAAGGGCTACTGTTCCCATCGCCAACCTATCAGCTCTTCCACTGGTTCTTTCAGCCAACCACTTCTCTTCTTCTTCTATTTCTTCTTCTACTACATTATCTCTTCCCTGGTGTTGACCCTCTCGCTCTGTCCTCCCCAATGCCCAAATTAGTTTTGGTTCATCCTCAGCCCAAGTTGCCAGTGAACTATATAAATAAATAATTAATCCAAATAAACATCAAATTTGTATTCAACCTTTGAGTTGATATAATTGCACTGGAAACCACTTTGGTTTCTTGCTTTGACTTGGAATATCTCGGCATCTCGCTGACATCACTTCTCCTCTTATTCTTAATAAATAAGGCACCGGAAACAACCTTGGCCACCTCAAACTTATAATTGTTGGATCCGCCAACATTGGATAATCAGTACAGGCAGTGAACATCTGAAGCAAATACATCAGCTTTCCACCGGAAATCCCACAACAGATCATGAATGGCCGTTGGAATTGACCACTGATTCTGCTGACTGATTGGATCATTCTTGGCTATTAGTCGCTGGTGATCCTTCTACTAATTTGGGGCCACCAATTGGCCCCACTCGAACCTAAATACTAAACTCGGTGGAATATGAATTTTGGCTCAACCCAAATTGGGGAGCAACTAACCAGCAATCAAACCAAATAACACAAACTTCAGTCAATAAACCATTCCACTGGGATTGGCCATATTATTCCAAATAACGATAAATCATTGGGGGATTCCATCTGGTTAAAATCATGACATGCACTTCTAAGGATTTATTCAATTTTTCTGGTTTGACTGTCTCAGAATATACAACTTTGTATAAAACCTGTGCACTTCAGTCACAACTTCTTCAGGTGTTTCTGCTATGGATTTGTCTGTTTGACGTACCTGTGTGCAAGCTATCATATTTTTATGGGCGTGGAATTGGTGGAAAAAGTAGCTCAAGCAAGTTTCTCTATCTTATGTTTTTGCCTTTATATGAGACTCAAAACTTGGTGTTGGTGTTCACGTATCAGGGTGTTTAGCCAAGCAGAAACCTCCACCCATTTGCAACCCCATCCAGTGCTGTATCCCATCCTTGGTACGTTGTTTTCTAGATGGTCAATTTCAGCCAAGGTGTGTTTGATAATTGCTGAAACTGCCCTGTGTCTTCTAGACAAAGTACGTTTAATTTGTTGGGTTGATGATTTTTGAAATTTTCCCAGGTGGTTAGTTAGTCCAAGCAAAAAGGTGTTTGAAAATCCCAGGTTGAGGATATTTCCTCCATCCAGGATTGAAATTCTGAGTTGGCTAAACTTCCTGGGCATATTCTGCACCATCTGGGTGCTTGGGTACTTAGTTCCGCCAGTTTGTAAGACACCAAAACAAGCTGATGGTCAGAAAATTTGGTTTTTTTTGTAGTTTTGAATTTTGAATTTGATGGTGACAGAAAATTATTGGTGTAAGTATTAAGTCCTATCCTTGACATAGAGACAAGTGTACCATTGTGTACATGTGGGCGTGTCATGTTTTTAGCAGGGGTTGCCTTTTTGGCAGTGGGTCATATAGTACCAGGGTGGCCTTTAGTACGCGGAGTTTCACTTGCCCTTGTGGTATCTCCACTGTGTAGGGCCATCAGTCCATCTCTTGGTTAATCCAGCAGTTCATGTCTCCCATTATGAAAGTATTTGCTGGTAGATTTAGTTGTGTTAGGGCTGTGAGAAATTCTCTTTGGTCATGTGCACTGTTCAGGGCGTACACACTGGCTATTGTGTGCACTTTGGTGTGCCATGAGAAGGTTATGGCGGGTACATGGCCTTCTAGGAATGAATTTTTATTAATAAACAAAAAGTTTTGGTTCGTGCATACTATCACCCCACAGTGTAGTGACCAAAACAATATTGTTGGGAGGAGCATTTTTTCCCATACCTCCTCCTCTCCCTGTGGACAGTGGGTTTCCTGCACCGCCAGGATATCCACAGGTGGGTTTTGTAGCATACTCAAATTCTTGGCCCAGGATGTTAAGGCCTTGAGTACCACTATGTTTAGCATCCCTATCTCTACTGAGACGCCCTATGCGCCTCAGGAGCGGTTAGCAGGGCCCCCCGGCCCTACTCCCTCACTCACATTGCTCTCCACTGCACCTCTGCTGCAGAAAGCATAACCATGAGTAGGAGTTGGGGTGTATTCTGCCCCTTTCATCGCCACAGTTTTTGCTTCTCTCTTGGCTTTGCTTGGTTTCAATATATTATTGTGGTGCACTTGTGTGCTTTTATTGGTCACATTATTTTCTTGCGCATTCCATTGTTGATTTTCCTTCCCAATTGGATTAAATTCTGCAATTTTGGGGGTGCGCTGAACCCCCATTTTGCTGCATTCATTTCCAAATCGGGTTCTGTCAAATTCAATCTGGTTGGATTGGGTGTATGGTTTTCCATGGGATCTGATTGGTTCATTGACTCGAATCCTTCCATGTCTTCCTGGATCTGCTCCGCCAATATGGTTGATTCTGCTGAGGCCTTTGCCTTGGCCGCGGCCAGCTTACGAGCTTGTTTGGCCATTTTTTGTTCTTTTGGGGAAATAGGGTTAATTATTTTATATTTCCCATGTTCTCCCCAGTTGAAGGCTTATGTAGTATCAATGATTTTGGTGTACTCTAAGTCATATTCACCCATTTCCTCTTCACAGAATTCCATTTCTCTCAGGCCTTCTTTTATGGGGCAAGCATTAATCTTGTGCCCAAAGGCCTGGCAGTGGTTGTATATGGGGTGTGTGCTTTCCACTGTTGCGTGGAACAGATGGGATTTTTCCCATCGATTGTGAAGGATGTGATGTGGGGGATTTTTGTAATATCCTCTACCACATCCTGGTTTGGCAAAATATTTGCTATTGCCTTCCCTGTGCTAAGGGTTGGCATCAGCTGGAATCTTTGCGTTTTGAATTGTTTGATTTCTTTGTAGGCTTCCAAGCCTTCTCAGAGATGTCTTTTGACTACTGTGAGCGCCAGTGTGGTCAGAAGATAGTCAAAAATTATGAAAATGTCTTTGGATTCAGTCCAACGGGTGCATTTGGTTGGTACCAATTGCTGTCCATTGGGAAGGTCGAGTACCACTCTGACCTTCGCTGCTTTATTCGCTTCTTCCGCGGTTTTGAACCCAAGATCTACCCAACCTCTGTGGATAGTATGAGTTGTTAAGTATACTGTGTGCGGGAAAGATTTATGTTGGGCTTTGCCAAACTTTTCCCACATTGTCAGTGTTTCTACGCCCAGGAAAACTCATATCCCATATTCCACTGATGACAGTGGTTGTAATTGGGATACTTCCATATAGCTGCAGTATTTTACCAAAAATTAACAAAACCTGTGGGGGGCGCCACTTTGGGTTTTTTATTTTTACTGAGATTTTCATTTGTACCTGTGCGCTTGGTACCTTTGGGTGGTGCAGGTCTGGGTCTGCTGCCCTTTACCGCGTTTTCCCAGATCTTCACTATATTCATAATTATCTCACCTGGTATTTATTATCAAATTGTGCTGTTTGAATCAAATTGTATTACTAAAAGTGATATTAATTGGAAAGAAAAGTTTAAATTCTGAGCTAATAAATCATAAAAATATTTTAAGTTTCTATATTAATAAATAGAAGTTTTAAAAGTGTATTAGGATCTCTTTCTGCTCAGCATAACTTTCTGAGCAAAATTATATGGACTAAAAAGTAAAACTTAATCATCCGCCATAGTTTTGCTCTAATGTCATCAGATTCCCCACCAGCTGCCCCAGTGTGGGGCAGTGGCAAAACTCCCACCCCCACCATTTTCCATCTGACAGGAAAACGCGCTTGAACTAGCTTGCCCAGTCATACCAAATCCTAGGACTATTTGTTCCTCTCAAGGATCTTGATGCTGACCTCACTCAAGCCCAAGCGGTGCCTTGCTGCCCCCTGGTGCTCTCCCAGAGCAACATGCGTTTTGGCCTTAGGGTCAAATATGGGAAACTTTTCCCTTAAAACGACTAAGCCATTATTGAAATGGCTCAAGCGGTGATGCATCCCGCCTGTTTTATTGACTTCTGCACCTATAAGGGGTATTTTGATCTCAGCATCACATGTGAAGCTGATGCCACCACTGTGGCAACTGTGCCCCTGGTCTTCCAGGATACTCCTCTCCCAACAACTTGGACCCAGCTCCAAGCGGACACCACTTTGGTGTTTCAGTTCACTGGTTTGCCCACCCACCTTCCCCCTGAGGTGCTCCACCAAAAGCTGATGGAAGGTTTGCCAGCCTATGGCACTAATTCCATTTTGCAAATTGTGGTCCCAAATGGGGCCACATGCCTCACTGGGCCTCAGGCATATGCCACAATCAGCCCTGAATCAAACAAAATTTCCCCATCAATTCCCCCTCACTCTGCTATCCCCTCTTCCCCTGACCATCCATTCTGGGCCCACATCGAGGCGGATGGATGATCTGTCCATCCTGTTTTAATTTGGACCACTCAAAATACAAGTGCCGATCTCTAGCTGCTTCCAAAGGCGCTGATTTTTGTCCACTGCCTCCAATCCGCACTCACCCCTCACCAGCTTCAGTATGGGTCACAATCCTATCTCCCCCTCCCCCAAAGCCTAATGCTGTATCTGCACCTGCAGCCACCAATCAGCCTCCTCCTCACCCCAGTGCCACAAATTCCACATCCAATTAAGCACAGTATTGGACCCCAGTTCAATCCCATGCATCCTCCATCAAATCAATTAAACCTCAACTATATGCCAATTCCCAAATTCAATTCAACCAAACCCATGGGAGTTTTTTGAATAAAATTGATGAATCAGGTAATATCATTGAAGAACCATCACTGCAAGTCAGCCAGTTCTATAATGCAGAATGTGATGCATAATTCCCCCCTCATTTATATGCCCCACAGCCAAATGCCAAATCATTCTACAGTAACCACCAGCTTACAGTAAAAGTGATTTGAAAACGTCAGAAGAAGTTTAGACTGGCCCGCCAGTTGTGATGCATAAGCACCCAAAAAGCAAGCCAGAATGCCAGAGTCATTGCTGCACATACAACGTTGTATGGAGCCATGAATTGGGAAATGATAAACTGTTTGTGTAGGGCAATTGTGAACAGCAACCCGAGAATTAACCAAATGGAGAAAAACCCAGACGCTGGGGGTCTTGATGCATGGGATGGTACCACATGTATAGTTTCTACAAGGTCACCGGTGGTTTGTTCAATTCAACTGAAAAGACAATGGGGCGGATCCTTGCTTGGAAATGGTGGATGTAAGTCCACAAGATCCCAAAATATTGATGGCGGATATTTGAAATAATATTATTGAATTGCCAGAAGTATATGACTCACTGAATCCAGTTGACAATGGTGGAGGCCATAGTAATTATCAGCAATGGTAAAGCCCATCCGGTATAGGGACCAACAGACCACCAGAGTAAAGCTATCAGAAATTTGGCCAGAAGGATATCATTAAAGTCAAAAAGTGATAGTTTTTAGCAGAAAATTCTATTTAAGAGAAAGTGAAGATAATTGTCCAACAATTTTTCAGTGTGATGCAACTAATTAAATGGTGGTCAATTGATGCATGAACAAGCAGGGATCAGGTTCCTCAAGTTCAACCTAACTGGCGAATTATTCATAGATGGGGGCAGATAAGCTCAATGGGAACTGTCACAGATTCAGCTAAGAAGAACTCGACTGGGCTTCCAGCCAGGGTGCGTGAGCACCCATTAAAGGCCCCAGAATGCCAAAGTCATAGCAGTCTGAGCAACTAATAGAAGTGGGGTTCTATGGGAGAAGTGATGCAAGAAAAAGTTCAGTAACATACTGAAGGCCCCCAAGGCAAACCAGATGGTTGCATTGAGGGCAACCACAATTCTTGCGGGGGCAACCCCCAAGGGCGGGAGAGGCAGGGAGGATGATGACTCCTCCAGGGTTTGCAGTTGCTGGCCTTTGGATTCAGATATGGTGGCTTGCATGCCAGCGAGGGATGGCACAGAGGCCGCCATGTGATTTGAGATTATGAAGAAGCGTA
>JAKSZP010014094.1:0-18226 GCA_022478985.1 Massospora cicadina | reverse complement strand
TCCGCTCCCTAATAATACCCATTGCAATGTGGACAATACACACAATTACATTAGATGCGTTCAAGGGCACGGTCCCAACCATTCATGGGATTATTAACAGATTCCATGTCCACTTACTAGAGCACTTCCAAGCCTGGCTCTATGGATATATGAGACCAAGACTAAAAGCGCTCATAGAATCATGGTTCCCACTCTGGTTCCTCCACACAGACCCTTTCCTTCACACCTGCTCCATAGCAGGGGAAACCCCTTGAAGTAGTGCACCAACCCCCATACCTGGCAGTCCCGCTGGCAACAGGGGTAACTTGAGTACCCTGGGGTGCCCAATTTTTATTTTCTTAGTTATTCTCTTAGTTTCACATATATTTGGTAATGTCTGTCCCCTGGTCAGCTTACCTCAGTAAAATAAAATAATAGAAGTGTTACCCTGATTTGAGGGGTTCCACTGGGAATTGACCAGGGTCTTTTGGCCAATTTATTGTCATTTTCATCCAAAACGCTCTTTTTAAAATATTGGACTTGCAATTGTCCAACATTACCCCCTTCAACAGTGTAAGGCGTGAATAAAGGCGTAAAAACTGGCCATGGACCCAGTTGTTGGTTACTCCAAAAGCAAGGGATTTGATGGAATATTCATCCCTTTGCTTATATGCGACTAAAATGTCCCTTCCCAGATAGATATGAGCTTCTCACTTCTAGAAGTGATGCAGTTGTGGTAATATAACACCAATTTGGATACTTGGAAGGAAGGGAGAGGGGCCCAGAGCTCATTCGCTGCTTAACCTTCTTAGTGACTGTATTTGCCAAGCTAATCATAGGCTCTGCTTTTAGTTGGATAATGTGCTAGGCCAACTTTTTCATGGCTTGCTCTGAGTCAGATTTGTTAGTGAAAATATCTTTTGCTAGTAGAGCCGGTACCCCAGGTTCTCAGGCATACAACACACAGAAAGTGGACATCTTTAGGATGCAAAGGTAACTAATTTGGTAGGCCATGAGGGCACTGGGTAGGTTGAGATCCCAGTGGAGAGTATCTGAATTGGCTATTTTGTGGAGTATTGGTACTGGGGTTTCATCAACGCTTTCTATGGCCTCATTTTTTGGTTAAATTGTAGGGGGCCAAGAAGAGTTGTTGTGTTCCCATAGAAGTGTCAAGGAGCTTTACCACTCTGGAGGTGAAGTTTTTCCCATTATCACAGAGGAGGAGTTAGGGGAAGCCATACCGCTAAATATACTTTGATGTAAAAATGTAGCTGTGGCTTTAGCTGTCTTTCAAAGAGAGCAACAACTTTTACCCATTTTGTGAAATGATCAATTCTGACAAGGATATAACGATTGCCACCAGTGGTCTGAGGTAGAGGACCTACCACATCCAAACTTATGGCGTGGAAGGGTTGTTGGGATGTAGTCAATTGATACTGATACATGGTCTTATAGATTGATTGCTTTTTAAAGGTCAGATAGGCATCCAGGACTTCAGCTATGGTCTCCATGATGCCCTCCCAGTATAAGCGCTCTTTAACCCACTCATAGGTTTTTGAATTCCGCCATGGCCCATGATAGTATGGGACTCCAAGATGACAAGTACTTACTCAAATGGCCTAAGATAGGGCAACCAGTTTATTCCGCCTTTCTTATATTACTTCCCACTTTCCACCATGATGTTGCAGGAGTGCCGTGCTAGAATCTTTTGTACTGGTTCATCTTCATCAGCCCATTTGTTAGGAGTCATAAGGAGGTCATGCAACCTCTCTTCTTCTCTATTGTAAAGGTGTAGGACAGGCAGCTGCGTCAACCCATCAACGTTCATATGGCGTGTCCTAGCTCAATGCTCAATGATCATATCGTAGTGCTGGAGCTTAAGAGCCCAGCGAGCCAACCAGCCAATGGGGTCCTTCATATTTTGTAACCATTTCTTGGATGCGTGGTCAGTGTTCAATTTGAATGACGACCTATATAAGAAGGGGCAGTAGTATTTAACAGCGAGCAAGATGGCAAGAATCTCCTTTCTAGTGACGATGTAGTTGCGCTCAGCTTCTTGAGAGCATCTTAATTAATTAGACACAGGATGATCGACCCCATGTTCAAACAATTAAGCCAAGATAGCTACAACAGCATAATCAAAAGCATCTGTGAACAACATATAAGCTTACCATAATCAGGGTGACAGAGGATAAGCCTTTTTTGCAATAGCCCGTTCAGGGTCTCAAATGAGGCTTCTTGTTCAGCACCCCACTGGAAGAGAGTGCTCTTAGCCAATGGTCATAGAAAGGGCTCATTGAGCTGGGCGGACTTGGGGATAAATTGATGGTAATACCCCATCATGCCCAAGAATACCTGTATGTTATGAAGGGTACTGGGTGCAGGCATTTTAGGTATTGCTTCCATCTTGTCTTGGAGGGGCTGAATCCCAACTTGAGAGATAGCTTGCCCAAGGAAATCCAATTTATTTTGAAATAAAGTACACTTGGAGGGCTTCATCTTGATGTTAGAGGTCTGCAAGCGTTGTAACACTTCCTTTAGATGTGTAAGGTGCTCGTTGAAGGTCTTTTTAGATTAATGTGATGTCATTGGGATAGACAATCACTCATCTCAGCTTGAGATCCTGAAGAATATGATCCATTGTCCGCTTAAAAGTGGCGGGTGCATTGCATTACCCTGGGGTAACTGATTGTGTTAAAAAAGGCCCTCACTACAGATAAGGGCGCACTTCTCCTGATCCTTTGGAGAAAGGTTCATCTGCTAATACCCATTAGCTAAGTCCATGGCAGAAAAAAACTTGGGCCCAGAGAGTTGGGCCAGAGAATCATCAATATGGGGGATAGGGTAGCTGTCCTTCTTGGTGAGGTTGTTCAGCTTATGGTAGTCCATAACAACCCAATGGCCTCCATTTTTCTCCTTTATAAGTAGAAGAGGGGATTACCAAGGGTTTGGGACGGCACCAGTAACCCAGCGTCCAACAACTGTTTTATCTCCGCCCACATCTGTAACTCCTCACCTTTTGATTTATGTTAAGGTTTGGAGCAGATGGGACAATCATCCCTAATGTCAATGATATGCATCCAACCCTTCATAAGTCCATAGTTCTTATCAGATTTGGAGAAGATATCGCTATAGGACTCCAATAAACTATGAACTTTAATAAGCTCTTTGGTGGTTAGATTATCAAAGATATGAACAGTGGGTAGAGTGCATAACAATTGATCAGCAGGTAGGCCCATATCCATTATAGACCCAAAACAGTGAACTTGTTGAATGTCCTCAATAGGGATCAGCAGGTAGGCCCATATCCACCATAGACCCAATACAATGAACTTGTTGAATGTCCTCAATAGGGATCAGCAGGACTCTTCCAATCTCCTGATGCTTCTTGATGACCATGTACTACTTGGTGAGATTCCCCAACAGGATATCGGTTAATCGCTGATAAGCAGGTCTAGCACACCTGGCAAGACTATAGGATCAAGAGGTCTAACTCCGTCAATACTAATTAAGTGCATTAGACAGTTATGGGGGATTTGTAGGGTAATTTTCATGTCTACTACCCTTTATTTACCCGCCTTGATTACTACCTTTTCCAATGCATAGAAATGGATACCCTCTTTGGCGTCCACTAAGTTAGGCAGCTTTTTTGTATATTGCCCTGTTAAAATTTAGGTGCTTTCATTGATTGTAAAAGACCTTAAACCCCTAATTGATAACTGGACAGGTTCAACGTGTGCACGCTTCACATTGTATGATAACATGATAGTCAATTATTAATAGTATGTATACTATTATCCGTAGGTGAATAGATAACCAATTCTGGTCCAACGCTCAACCTATATATATATCCTCAAAATACTCCTGATGTCTTCAGTAGGGATCTATACCCTTATTTGCTTAACTTGATCCATGCTCAGATCCCTAATTTATGACCTTTCCTCTTGTCTCATGGAGTCCACAGCAATTCCCATCTAATTTCAGCTTCACTTCCAAGGAGCCTTTATCCTTACTCTTTATCCTGCAAAAGAGTCCCCAATTAAAGCACACAAGCAATAATTACTTGAAGATGAATAGAATTAAAACAAATTTTAAATTCTGCTATTTTCTCCTTTTTTATTGTGAATTATCAGGGGAATTTATAGAAGGATTTTGGAACCCAAACCTTTAGTTGGATCCTCAGCCATGAAATGGCAGCTGTTGCCATTGAATTTCCCTTTGTCATCTCACCAGCGATGGTCTTCTTCATCTGGTTAATAATTTTTTGTCTGACATCCATGAGACCTAAAATGTTGAGAGTCATAAAACGTGTCCCTAACGTTTTCACTCAATCCCAACAAACCAACCATATTTGGTGAGCAACCTGCTTAGTTAATGGGACTTATTACCCAATATGGCAGGTCATGAACCAACTGATTGATTTGCTAGTCGCAGGTGGCATCACTCACTTCGCAACTTGGTTTTTAAATTATCAATCAGTAAGTGATAAAACCTGACCAATCCCAATTGATACATCTGATAGTTAATTATTAACAACTATCAGATGCTCCCATTTTGTCAGCAATTCTGCCCAGCGAGATCTTAAGAATTCACCCAGATTTATCCCCAATGGATCCAATCCTGGTGAATTACCTAAAATCTCCCAAACATTATTAATCCAAAATTGGAGTCAACCAATATCCAATTCACTCACCGTAGGGAATTATCCATTAGTGACCCATGATAATCTAGACGTCTGGAAAGGTGGGAAAAATCCCAACATGCCCCACTGTGGTGTAATGTGGGTATAAAGTGGAAGAGGGATACTCAACTGTGCAAGCATGTTCCTTTTTATTAAGCTCTTCATTGGGCTGAATTAGAGGAACCTTGTAGTCAAGAAGGGAGAGATAGCCCTGCTTCAAGCTTATGACCCCTTCAAATTTGATCATGAACTGGATACCAATGAGTAGATCATAGGTATTATTGGCCAAGGCCACAGCTGGGTCCAACAAGATGAGTTTCCATAAAACGAATGGACAGAGAAGAGTAGGCTCCAATGGTGCAAGCGTTGTTTAGACCCGCAGTTCCAAACTCTTGTATATAGTCAAGGTCAGTGGACAGCTTAATTTTTTCTATAAATTTGGGTGCCACAACGTTCACAGGAGACCCAGTGTCAAGGATAGCCCTAACCCACACTCCATTAATGATGACCTCCACTTTAGTTAAAGTTCCACCCAAGTTGGGGGAAAGAGCAAGGACCTCCTTTAGATGGAGAGTAGAGGCAAGTAGTTTGGAAGTTTTAGGGTATTTTTCTTGGATAGTATGCAGGGTATGGACACACCAGTTGAAACGGACTATCATGGCAATTAGCTGGTCAGCGTCACTGGCAGTCAATAATATCAAGACACCTCAACACTTTTTAGAGATAAGTTTGGCAGGGGATCCTAGCCCAATCCACTCTCTCCAGGTTTAATTGGTCAGGTACCACCGCTTCACTTGGGGCTCCTAAGACATAGTGACTGACATTGTCACAACACCCTTCAGATTTGTTGTCAAAGGGATTCTCAATGCACATCAAAGATTCCATCAGTTGGGAGGTAAGGTCAGGGTTTTCCTTGTTGCAGGGGAGGTCCAGGGGGCGTTTAATTACCTGTTAACTTTTTGAGGAGATGCTGTAATAATTATAGCTCTACAATTAGCCTTTGAAGCAGGGGGTTTAGGTTGCCCCATGGCTACAGGTTTGGAGCTAGTTCTGGCAGAAAAGATGCCAAGGGGACAGAGATATTACGTTGGCAGGACGTAACAATGGACGCACTTTAGAAGACATCTCTAATAAAGGAGAAAAACAGGGCAAAATGATAGCTAACTTCACCAGCTGCACTTTGGGAGCTGGAGATGGAGGGGAGCGCTGCCCTGTCACTGCTAGTATCCTCTGCCTATCTTCACAGGATGGAGAAGCATTCTTTGGTGGCAATGCTGCAGAAGCAGGTTTCTTAAGAGAGATAGTAATAGAAGAGGCTTGAGGGGTTGGAATAGATTCTCAACTCAGAAATCTTTGCGCAGTATCACTTTAATATTAGTCAGCTACTGCTAACAAGGCCTCTTTAATATCTCATACATTTTTGAAGGTGCATTTAACTGAAAAAATATGCAGCGCCAAAGAGGGATGAGGTGTTAAACCATCCAAAATAGCAGCAAAGGCGTCATCTAGAGGTAGCATTTTTGCCAGCAACAGAGTTTGAGCTTCACTATAAAATTGCTTTGCAAAAGAGGGGATCAATTCTCTCTCTTTCAGGCTAAGGCACATAAAGGCCTGTTTTTGCATTTGTAAGCTTTGTTGAGCCAAATTCCTCATTAAGCGTTTGCTTAACCTCCGCCCAGATGCTGAAGTTGACCATGTGGGGAACCATTATTTTTTAAACCATATGACTCAAGCAGGGGAGGATGTTTCTGAGTTAATGCTGGTCAATCGCTCCTTCCATTACTGGTTCATAAAGATACAGGAATGATGCAATACTGACCTTGCCAGGTGTAAACTTATCTTGGAGAGGGGGTTTATGGATGGTAGGGGAGGCCCCATAAAAGCCATGAGAATAGTTCTGCTTAAGCCTTTTAAGGTGATACAAAGCACCAGCTAACTGTTGTTCTAATCCAGCTAACTTAGATTCAGATGCAGTTGTCATGTTTGAACAGAATATTTGTGGTGTAAATTATTGTAGTGAGCACCACTTGTTAAAAAATAGGCTTTTATTTGCTTGCTGGTGCATATTTAGCCTAAAGTCCAACAATTAATTGCAGGAGGATTATGTTTCTCTACTTCCAGGATAAATATTTTAGGGGGTGAGTTGACCACTTATATTCAAAATAATGGAAAAGTTGATATGATCAAAAAGTTAGTTTTTAATGATTTTTATTAGTAATTGTGTGGGGGTAAAGAAATGAACCCTCTTAATAAGTCAATGCTAGTATTTAAATATAGAGGCTCAAAGTTCAGATTGCTTAGTAATGTACAAAATAGGGAACATTGGGATTTATTCTATTGGATCAGTCAAGACTTGCTTCGCTTCAATGTGAAGGCAGATGGGGAAGTGACAGAAGGGAAGTTGAACCCATGAGGAAAAGATTTTTTAAAATCTAGACTAATCAGAAGATGGGAGAATATTTTCACCTTGAGGACCCTCTCTAACCATATAAAAGTGGCCAGTCTCCACATGGTAGATTGTACTAGATTAGATGTGGCCTGGGGAGGAGCCTCTGATTGACTCCCTGGATTCAGCTGCCAATTTGGTGTAATCTGACTGGCCAAACTTGTGGTTTTTGTCCAAGTATTAATAGAAGTGTTGTCCCAAATTGAGGGGTTCCATCAGGAATCAACAAGAGTCTTTTGGCTACTTTTATTGTCATTTTCATCTGAAACACTCTTTTTACAATATTGGACTTGCAATTATCTAACTCCATGCTTCACTACAATATCTAGATTTTCAGATATTCAAATTTATTATTTTTAGATTTTGTGTTATTGATAAACAATAACCACTCATCCAAATCTAATTGCTCAAATCAAATCAACCAAAGTCCACTAGCCACTCAGCTAAACCTAACCAAACTTATCAAATCAACCAATAACCAATCACCCCTCAAAGCTAAACTGTGTCCTATCAATTCAACCAAAAGCCATCAACCACTCGGCCAAACAAAATAAACCTATTGAATCAATCAAATAACACCAAACTGCTACTCAAAACATCTCTCTATATTTAAAATCATTGTGTATGTGATATGTCTTCCAAACTACTGTTCAACTTCTACTTAACTTGCCAAAAGTATTTTATTAATTAGGGGAACCATATTAGGCAGGTTTTTTAAAGTTATATAAACAAAACATCCAGATACCCATGCTTCGCTAAGGTATTTAAAGTTTATCAGATGATAAGCGCACACTGACAGCCTATAGGTTGTGCCAACGCTAATCTGGAGCCACTCGGACTAACAGCTCCGCTGTTGCCCTTGTGATTGGTGAGCTGATTATCCTACTTAACACATTGTTGACCAGTGACGAGTTAACTCCTAAACAAAAATTTTAAAAGTTATATAAAAATATATCCAAAGTTTTATTTCTTTTCATTCAGTATAAATAAACTTTATTGGAGTTTATTTAGAATGTTTTACTTTACTTCCATATCAATTACAAAATAATAGCCGGTGACATGACAGTTTCTGTGTAAAATTGCTGGTCAACAATGTTTTAATCTACTTAAAACTCTAATACTGATTTTTGTTTAGTTTCGGGTGAGCAATTTGGTGAATTATTCAATGATATTTGTCAATTCTCACCCACTCACCCAAATAGATTGATTTTATCAGACTCGAAGGTTTCAGATGTCAGTCAGTCAATAGGCACGTCGGTGAAATTTTTTAAGTAGATTGAAAACTATCCTTGTTTGAGATTTTAAAAGTATAAAAGTAAAATTACTTTTTATCTCGACTTTGTTTTTTTAGCACTAGTGGTGCCCAGCCCAAAATTCTCTCTTGACTTTGTTATTGACTAGCTTTCGATAAATATTTATGTAATTTTTTCACCTTTTTGGAAAAATTTCACTTGTACATTTATTTTTTGTTTCTTGTCTGTTTTTACAATACTTAAACCAACTTTATTATGGCTCTATTAACTAAGCGGTAACTCTGTTTTTATCTGTTTCAGTTTTTTGTAGCTGCTTTACTGAGTCGTTCTTATTTTCCTTTAGAATACTTTTGCAGATGAGAAAAAAGCCAAAGGCAACCCAAAAGAGTATCAAACAACACTGGCGGTGCAGCCTACCTATATCTTCTTATCGGTCTGCCATTTATACTGGGCTTTTAAGTGATGGAGTTTCTCGCTTAAGCCCTTGTATTCAATATTTTCACAAGAAGAGTATTTTTCTTACCTTACCACATTTTAAAGCTCTATGTTTAGGTCGGAAATACTATTTTGGGTTGGGGTACAAAGCAAAAAGGGTTAAGCAGCCCGTATATAAGCCTTCATTAGCTTGTAGCCGCAGGCCTTCCCCTCATAAAATTTTAACCACTACTTCGCTTTTAAAGCTTAAGGAGAAGTATCTTTTTTCTTCTGTAAAAAATGGTAGTCGAGATTCAGGTACTTTTATCATCTGTCGGTAATTGGAAAATTTTACATGTCTCTAATCTTTATTGTTTTCCCTTTTTAGTTCGACGAATTTTGGCAAGTGGTGCAAATCCGTCGTGCATTGACGAACTAGGGAAGACACCTCTTCATTTGGCTGTATCGATGGGGAATCTAGATATTGCAACCGATCTTATTGATGGTGGTGCCAACCTTAACCAAGCTGACTGCAGTGGAAATACCCCTCTACATTACGGTATGTTTAACTTTTGTATTAGTTGCACACAGTATTATATTAATCTTGCCTAGCTATTAGGAATAACAGCTTTGCCTTTGTTTCCAAGCTTCTTACGCACGGTAAGTTTATTGATCTACTTGCTTTAAAAACAAGTTTCTGGGCTTAGTATTTTTATTATCTTTTACTTATTCTTTTTTTGGAAGGCGCAACTGTTAACCCTGAAAGTTCTCATTTGGCGATAGAGAAATGCGCAGTACCTCATGCCATCTTATCATCTTTCCGTTTTGCTCTCACCAGATTGATCCATCTGAGGAATTTCACCTCCGAATCCCGTTGGGCACCTTTTGTAGAATTGATCAGCATTTTTTATGCACTCAAGTTTAATATGAAACCTCAGCCCTCACATGGCCTTATTCAAACTAGGCCTCCCGACCTTGAACAAATTGAAGATACTTTTGATAGCCTGTGCGATCAACTTCAGAAAACATTAACTATTCCTGATAGCACAACGTTCGTTTTTAATCACAATGCTCAGCTAGCTGATACCCTAGCTAGCGCATCAGATGATTTTCAAATGCCGGATGCCGTTGATAAAATTAATGAATTATTTAATCGGCTTGGTATTTGATAATTGTGTGAAAATTATAGTATTTTTGGTAAGTTTGTATTTTATTTCCCTCGATTGTTGAATATATTTCAAGTAGCTTTAAAATCCAATAAATCAGTTTCAGACTAAGCGATGCGTGGCATCGGGTTCGCTTCCACTTATTTGAGCACTTTTCGTATGTATTGTTTGTCCAATAAGCGTTATCTCCTGAGTTAATTTGAGTTTTTAAATTAAGTAGATTTTACTAGCAAGATTACTCTATTATAAAATATTATCACAACATTGTTTATCATCATTTATGATTGAAAATTTTGTTTGGATTAAGCTCTTTTATACTTTAAGGTTTATCATATGCTTGGGTATAAAGGTTTTAAGTAAGTTGATTGTTTGCCATTATAAAATGAGTTTTAAGGAAATTTTTATCAACTAGACACTTTAGGATTAACTCGTATTTACTAAATTGGTGTCGTTTTTTCTTGACCAAGTTTACAAATTAATGATATAGATACAAATTTATTTGGTGGACCATCCACTACTAACTTTTTAATGCAAATTTATTGCAAGCTAAAATTATAAGAAAGTTACTTACCTATTTACTAAAATAAGAGCATGTAAGATGACATGTGTTTGCGCTATTTGCCTCGAAAATACTACTGCTATGGTTATCTAAACTGCGTACTTTGATGTACTTTATTAAATGGCACTATTGTTTCTATTATCAATTTTTAAAAAGTTTAATATTTTTTGACAATTGTAGATAAAAAGTTATTTTATAGTTATTTTTTAACCTTATAAATAAGCATTTGATTTTAAGTTAGAATAAGCGCTTATGAAAATTGATATTAATTATAACTTTTTAAAAAATGCGAAAATCCTTTTCTATTAAAATTCTAATTAAAGTACAGCTGGACCTCCATATATCGAATTTGATGGTTCTTAAGAAAAAAATTGATACATGGAAATTTCGATATATAGAAACCTGTTTTTTATTATTATTCGTAAGTTAGGAAAAGCACGGGACTTAAAAATTTGATAAATGTAGATTTTCGATATATAGAAGTTTGATATGCAGAGGTCCTACTGTATTTTTTAAAAAACATATCCTAACCAACTTTATCAATGGTGGCTAGAAAATTAACAGATCTCACTATAATAATCTGATAAGCAATTTTGTATTTTAACTAAATGCGTAGCTTAGTTCTTACCTGTGTTGCGCCAGTGAAAATGTAATGCAGAGAATGTTAAAGCATGGATAATGCAAAATTAAGTATTACCTAGATTATTGTACTAAAATTATGTAATAAAGATTGCGCTCAGATAAATAACGTTTCTATATTATTATTTCCCATTAGAATTTAATTTTTTAGTATAATTTGATCACAATTTATGCAATACAACGAGCTTAATCAAATACTGCGCACATCAGAAAATAAATTCTATATTCTTAAAATGATCCCTGAAGAAGCAAGCTGATAGATAATCCATGATAGTGAGGTTAAGATAGAACACTAATAAGAGACTAAAAGAGCATATATGAGAGAAAATAAGCCAAAAATATAGAGATTATAGTTTAAAGATTATATACCTATGGTTTGCTACCCAAATTCTAATCTTTTATTTTATTGAAGAATTTCTTGTGAGAAATATCTATTAATAAATGAGAAAAGTGTAGGATATAAAACCTGAACCCAACTAGGGATTACTTTATCGAGCAATAGTTTTTACCACATCTTTTCTTTTGATTCTATCATTATTTTGAAATATCTCCTTAAACTTATTTCTAAGTGCAATGCCTACAAAGAAGCCATAACTAGCATACTGATTCTAAGCCAAGGTAAACTAAAATTAGGGATCTTGGGTTGATACTATAAATCTTCAGCAGTAGGAGCAAAAGCAAGGATAGATAAAACTAAGGTAGTGAACCACTTGGTTTAGAGGGAAGGCTTAATACCTGTAATGATAGAGTAAAACTATGTGTAGATTGTTAAAACAAGTCAACAGTTTGTAAACCTTGGATTAGTGATCAGTTATGAGACTTTAGCAACTGATTGTAATATATGCTAGTTGCTGTATAATTATACAACCAATTGGTACATCTTTACACAAAGTTTAAAATTTGCTGCATTTTTTTGTGAGTATATGTTCTTTTGAACTAAAGTTTAACCCAATATTTAAATATTTAAGTAGATATGGGAGAATAATTATGATTTACAATGAAAAAAGTGGAAGGAGATACCCAAAATTAGCCTCTAAGTATTACAAGAATTTCAAGTCAACCATAAATCTAACCATGAAATTACCCCCTAAAATATAAGCTATATTGGCCAACAGAAGTAGGTGAATTTTCAGAAATGTGAAAGACATATTGGATAATGGATACAGCCTACACACACAGAAGAAGGCATGAAAGTACTAAGAGCAGGTGATTATCTGGGAAGCAATATGACAGGTAGCACTGGAATACCATATCTATGAACTGTGACAGCCAATCTGATGCAAGAGAATGTGATCACTAGGTCAGAGACTAGGAAGGTGACAGCGGTTGTAAATCTTGAGTACCAGAACCCCTGCCTAGACTATGTCACACATCCTTACAAAACCAAGAAAGTTCCTGAGCCATAGCCCATCCTTTTTCTTTAAAAAGCAACCTGACATAGATATTTGAAGAATGCTGGTTACAGCCTTCCCCCTTGATGAACCCTTCTGTATCTTACACTTTCTTCTGCATATTTTTTCATTAAGATACAGGGTGTTTATAGAGATGTGGCCCTATCCAGGGGCTAGAGGCAGGCTCAGGGCATTATCTAAACCTTAGATATTTAAACTGGTGAAGAGGCTTAGTTATGCTTATCTCTAAGATAATCTGTCTTGTTTAATCATATTCAACACTCTGTATCTCAGTTTGTCCCCCAGGTTAATCATATTGAAACAAAATGCAGTTTAGAAGATTCTCTGGTATCATAAGGTTTGAGATATGCCAGTCTATATAACCCAAACTACAACCAATCATTTCTTCCAACTTAAGCCTCAAACTCTCTATAATTTTAAGATTTTGGCTCTAACGCCCCAATGATTTTCTACTCCCATGGAGCCTAGCTTGAGCTTTTACTTCAGAATTCCTAATCACTAAAAAGAAGCTGAAGCACCTTGGATATACTGCTATTTTATCTATTGTTATTCCTAACTTCACTTTTAATAAGAACATCTACATAATGAACTTCTTCAAATCTTTAGACTTTAGTGTATCTGTTTAAGCTAGACAAAAATTATCTTTCATTGTCCTTTGACAAAAAACACTGTTCTTCCTCCAAAATCATTTTTGATAAAAGCTCAAGGAAACCACATCATACCATCTATTATTGCATATTGACTTCCACTATTGTCTGAATTGCTGTTCCTGAGTCTTTTCCAAACCTATTAGATTAAAAAATCTGTTGAAAATTCTAGTAATTTCATATGCCAGCTAATAACTTGGACAAGAGCTCTAGGATTCTTAATTGTGCTGCTATCCTTTTTGTAGTGGGTATTACCATTCATCAATTAGTCATACTGCTGACCCACTATCAACCACATCCATCATCTCATCTGACAGGCTCATCTATCTCAAAGATAGCTTATTTTACCTGGAATTTGGCACCCCAATAAAGGCAATGAAAATGACCATGAAAAAATAAAAACATCTCTCAAGTCTAGAGATAATATCTTACATTCAATAGATAGAAAGTGGATATAGTATATCTAGTACTAAAAAAGAAGTGGGTTATAGCATTTAACACTTGTCAGGGTGGCTGTAGTTCCAGGGGAAACAATGTTGCAAAATTTGCAATTTGAAAAGGTTCAGAGCACCACTTATGTGCCAAGATGAAATATGCAGATTACCATCCCTATGCACCGCAGTACTAGCAGGCTCATCTTCCCTTAATTAAAGTTTGTGAGCAGCGCAACCCCTCAAGCAATGGGGCTTTGTCAAAGAGCAACTTTGACCTGAAATAAACCAACATCATCTTTAGTGCACAGATGCAGGAACATTAGCACATCTAGACACCTTGACCTCAGTGATCCAACACACCAATCTAGCCATCTTAGCCTGTGCAGCCCATCATATGTTCTAGCTGATTTAATTACATCTGGGGTTGGTTCTCACTCAATACTTCATGTTCATTCAGGTCTGAGCCAATTAAGGGCCTGATATTGCTTCAGTACTCACACAAAGTTTATAATATCAGAACGGTATAAGTGGGAGGGGGTGGAAGGTGAGTCAGTAGGGCATACAGCTACCAACCTGAAGGTTGCGGGTTCAATTCCCGCCCTTCGCACATTGATCGGGGTGCCAGCCAAAGGAAAATATTGGCGGTTAGTAGGTATAATAACACGAAAACCTTACCCATGATGTAACTAGAAAAATCCGAGTCCCAATCTGGAGGTGAAAAACTTTCTATGACAGAGTTGACCCTGCTCAGGTTTCATGTCAATACTTTCTTTCTCTATTTTGGTAATGTCCATCCCCCGGTTGGCTTGCCTTAAATAAATAAAATAGAAAGGTATAAGTGGGGCTGGGAAAGCCACTGCAGCAAACATGATTACCTAGGGATGCCCACACCCTGGGGAACTTTTCTACATTAAATAAATAAAAACCAGTTAAGGTTATTACACCTTAGCTAAAATTTAAAACAGAGTAGAAGAGGTTATTTTATCAAAAATAAGGCTACCTCTATAAATAGGGAGGCCTGGAAAATTAGAGGGAACAAACTGAGTAGAATGATATAATATGATAGATTAATTGGAATGTGGCGAACTGCAATAAAGCTTTTTTAAGTGCCACAGTGGTGCATCAATGCATCAATGCATCATCAATCTCATGATACAGGTATATTTTTAATAGCCATGTGTGGGATAATTCAGCTTTAGTACAATTTTAGATACTAAAATTATAAGAATTGTAGAGTTATCCTTTTTTTAGCACTAGGTGGTCCCAACCTAAAGGGGGATACACCAATCTAATTGTAGCATTATCCTAATTCATGCAATGTTGGATTTAGAGAGTCTGATTTCCATAATTTTTTAAACTAAAAACGCAAACCATTTTATGCAACAATAGCTCTATTCACGTGAAACAGATCACCTCACTCTAAATGGGAAAGAGTTTCCTTGGTAACTTATCCACAATGTGTTAAAAATGCTTCTCAGTGTAAAAATCTTGCTTTTATTTGGATTAAGTGCAATAAGTTTCATGGCTCCACTGTGTGTTTGATGCATTTCATTTAACTTTAAAACTAATTTTAAGAAGGGGAGGATACCCCAGTGGTAAAATAGGGACCTCTACCGCTGCCTCCCCAAGTTTGATCCCAGTAGTGAACTTTGGGTAGGGGACAATTATGACTGTGTTGGTGTTGCACACCAATGCCCTGAACCAAGATAGCTAATAGCAAAGGCGGTCCATGGAGTTCCTGGCCTATCATACACTGTGCATGGAGGTTTTCTGGGTTTTATCCTCCTTTCCCATTTTCTTCACTTCCCCTCATTGGTGCGGTATCATCCCCAGGTCAGCCCACCTCAAATAAAATTTAAAACTAATTTTAAGATTAATAATTATTTAGCCTTGAATAATTCATCTACCATTTGCTCAACATTTCATTAATTGCTCAATTATCAGAAAACATAATGTCTATTAGTGACATTATTTACTCTCATACTATGTTATAATCTGATATATGTCTTAGGATACTTAACCCTAGAAGTTAATTCTAATATCAGAACTAACCAAGGCTGACGTATATGGACTAGAATTTTAACAAGCAGTCCCTATTCCTTGACAGGAAGGAGATCCTACATAGAACCAAGAAGGTGTCTAAGAATTCTGCAGTGCCTCTCAATAACAAGGATAATTTAGCCCATACAGTGGATGAGTGGTAGGTCACAGCATATCCCTTAAGGTTTCTCCACTTCTGGTCCTTCCTACCACCAAGGAGTTGCTGGGAAGGATTAAGAGTGCTGCCATGGTTGGAAAATGACATCATCCTTGGGACCAACGTTAAAGACAAAGATGCTTTCAGGGAGGCCAAGAAGGCGAAGTTAGCAGGTCTCCCTGACCTCAAGCATACCATAGACCAACGCTAGTAAAGGCAAAATAAGCCAAAGTTGGTCCTATGGAAGCAGGCAAAGTTCAGCCTAGTATGAGAGTAGGGGTATTAAAACAATCTAGCTTCCTTACTATGGAAAACAGTTTGCATCAGTTTTTGGGTGAATGGGGGTTCAAAACCCATTTGGTTTTTGCATTATCCAACTCAGGTCAGCTATTTTTGCAATCAATGACCTGAGTTCAGTAAATTACTCAATATAGCATTTTGCCCAATGGAAGTGTGCACCTATTGGTGTGCCTCAGCTTTGACCCACTTCCCTTGATTGATTGTTTTGCCAACTTTCCTTATATTTTCCATGTTGAGATCAACCTTCTCTGTTGGTCAACTTCTCCCCTAAAATAAAGTCCTTTTTAGTACATTGTTTTCATTATCTTATCTTAGACATTCCTGTGTGGACATCTTTGAGGAGGTCTCATGCAATGTTAACAATTTAATTTGTAAAACAATAAGTCTATCTGCCAGTGCACCGTTGGGCCGCCCAGGTTCCCTCCAACCTAGACCATCTAAACCTTACCCCTCCGTGCACCTCAAAGCTCCTTTTTGGCTAAACATCCTAGTGATAACCCTTTCCTCCCTAAGTTACTTGAGCCCAAGCACCTTCTTTGGGGCTTTAGTAATTTATGTACTATTGACTAGTTTCCTAGCATTGGCCCTGTGCACCATGCACCTCCACGCTGGAAACAGGAGAGTTATAGACACTCTCCTTACAGGTGCTTGAAGTATTAAAACCCAGAGGGCAGCATCAGCCACCCAGTTGTCTTAAAAACTATGCAGTACTTTTCAAAAGATATTTCTAGTCTCCCAAAGTGGAAAAAATGATTTTAATGCAACCTTGTTGATAAAATATAATTAATTGAAGCAAATATCCTTTAGCCTTTTGACTTGCATGTAAAAGAAAACTTATCCTCAATAGGTCTGGGCGCCATAAGCCCATTTGTTTTGGTTGGAATTTATCTAACCTTCTTAACACATAGGTATGACCCACTAGTCACACCAAACAGCCCATCTATCTGCTAAGCCATGATAGGGTTACAAAAGTAACTTATAAAAGTTTGATAGTAGTGATCTGAATAAGGGATGGAGAATCCCAGTTTGCATACTCAGATCTGAATATATTAATATACTTTTATTGAGTAATTACTCAGATCACGCTGTTTTGGGAATAAGTTTTTCCTAGGGCACACCCCAGTTTTTTCTGGAGAAGTTTATAAGGCTACAGCCCCCAACAGCTCTACTTTCAGTCTACTATTTTTTTTCTTTCTTTTTAAAAATCTGACAATTTCAATCATTCTCATTTATATAGTTGGGCTTACTATTAACAACTTCATTTTTGGTTTATGTGATGACTGGCAAATAGTGAAATCCCACTCCTCGATTTTATAAATTAAAGTGGCCAGATGTACTATTAGTATTGTGGTTGTTGTTTAGGCTGTATTAGTTCATCATAGAAGCTCAGTCTTAGTTCTATCAGCAGTATCCATGACATAATAGACCAACACTTAGTCTTAAACTTCTACACTCTTCTTTTGAATTAAGTTATACATTGGTTTTATTATATATGCATAATTGTAACCCATGCTTCATCTGTTAGTTTATCAATGGTCTCCTAGTTCATTTAAGAAGAGAGTTTATATGCCATAATTTAAGATTACCTTTCTGACTCTTATAATATTAAAGCAACCTTTAGATCCTAGCTTGCATGTTTCCAGTTCGCTTACACCAATAAAAAAGTATATATTAGACTATTCACAAGAATTAGTGTGTTTTTACTTATTTGAGGATGGCCAATCAGGGGACAGACACATCTGATATGTAGGGAAGAGGAAAATGGAAAACAGAAGAGGGAAGAGAGCGCAAAACAATAGAACTCAAAAGATACGACTTGGCACACTTGGGTGTGGCTAGGAGCCATGGGTGGTGGATGACTAGACCTTAAGTGGCATGGCAGCTCAGGGGCTAGTAAGGTGTACTGCCTATAAAGACTGTGAGGTTTTTAATGTCATAATGAAGGAACCAGATTGGAATCCAGTTGCTCATCCATTTCTTCCATTTGTGTTGGAGTGATCTGAACAGCCAGGCTTGAAAGTGGTCGGCCAAATGGCTGTGGAACCTGACGATGGCTTGGTTGAAATTGTGGAGGATCCCGTTGAAAGCGTTGAGAGTAA
>JAKSZP010014093.1:0-18285 GCA_022478985.1 Massospora cicadina | reverse complement strand
TGTGCACTGTTTGGGGCGTAAATGTTGACGATTGTGTGCGCAACATTGGCCCATGAGAAGGTGACAACAAGCACTCGGCCATTTAGGAATGTTTCTGAAGATGTAAATTTGAAAAAAATTGTTTTTCTGAATTAGCACCCCACAGTGCTTTGACCAAAAGGATAGGGATGGCAGGAGCATTGTTTTCCAAGCTTCCTCAGAACCTCGTGGACAGTGGGACTCCTGGATGGCCAGGATATCCATGGGTAAATTGTTTTGTAAAAAACTCAGTTTCCTAGCCTGGGACGGGGAGGCCTTGAGTCTGGTGATATTCAGCATCCCTAGAGTGAAGGTTTCCCCCATTGCACCTTAGGTGTGAGGGGGTGGGCCCCCAAGCCCACCAGCCTCTTCCAGGTCCCCACGGGCTTTCACAGCAGCATGGGTATTAGCAGCAATGCTATCAGGTTTTTTGTAAATTTTGTGGAAAGAGTTGCGTTGGCTTTGGCCTTTGCTTTTTGTTTTCCCGACGTTGGACGAATTTTTTGCGGTGCGGATAAGTTCAGTGCACCGTTGAGTGGGGCAAAAAAATTTTTTTTGGTTGGGATAGGTCCCAAGTCAGTTTCAACTGGGGCTTGGGTGCAGCGATTGGGTGAGATTGAATCTCCCATCAGATCCTCAGATTGAGTGGCCCGTTTGGCATGGGCCTCCCAATCTGATTGGGTGATGGATTCCCAAGTTGCTTCCGCTGCGAAGGTCTCCATGTCCTCCTGGCGTTGTGAGTGTGGGATGGTGGTGGTAGCCTTGGCCGCTTCCTTGGCCGCGGCCCTATGGGCCTGCTTGGCCTTCTTCCACTCCTGTGGGGAGATGGGCTTTACCAATAGGTAGCAGCCTTGTGCTCCCCACAGGAAAGCCTCCTTGGTACTTGCGGTTGGTTCGTAGTGCGCCTCTCCACTGGCCATGGCCGCCAAGGGGTGCTCTTGGAATGTGACGCCCTCTTTGATGGGGCATGCATGCACCTTATGGCCGAACGCGTCACAGTGGGTGCAAATGGGGGGCGCGCTGTCCATGTTTACCCAGAATGGGTGGGTGGTATGCCCTGCGATGCAATAAAGGTGGAGTGCGGGATCTGGGTTAGGTCCTTTGCAATCTCCTCAGTCGGGGTCAGAACTGCGATGGCTTTGCTGGTGCACAGGTGTGGCATCAGCGTGAAACGTTGAATTTTGAAAGATTGTATTTCGCCATATATGGCGAGACCATCTTTCAGGTGTTGCTCCAAAATGTCACGTTTTACCATAGTAGGCAAAAAGTCAAACGTGAGGAAAATTTGGTTTAATTTTGTCCATCTGGTGCATTTAGTTTTGATGACTCGTTGCCCTTCAGGGAGGTCGACCACTATGCAAACTGCTGCAGCCTCATCTGCTGCTATTTTGCTTTCAAAACCTAGGTCCAGCCAACTGCGTGACATAGAGTGAGGTTCAACGTACACTGCGGTTGGGAAAATTTTGTGTACATCTTCACAAAATTTTTCCCATAGGGCCATTTTTTGGATGTCCAGATACACATGGACTCCAAATTACACCGACGAAAGTGGCTGGGAATGTGGCGTGTTGATGTACTGGTTGCATCATGCTTGCCATGCGAGTATCTCCGGGGAAATTGTGACCGCCAGTTTTTTTAGATTTTTTTCTATTCTGCCAGATTCTCCGGAGCGTTTTCAAACGTTAGAGGCCGCGGGCCTTCCGCCTGCTCCTCTTGCCTTGCTTGCCCAACTGCTCCCAGACATGGGCGCAGACTAATCCCCTCTATGAGATTATCAAACTAGATTTAGTCTTGAATTGAATAGGTTGCAAAAGTGTTTGCAACGAGAAAGAAATTTTTACCAACTATAAATATTAAATGAATAATTTCTGATGAGATTTATTTAAACCCCTTTTCTGGTCTAAGCAATAATTATACCATGAAATTCAATAGATTGATATTCATCCTATACTGTATGATAATCTGGTATCTGACATCACCACCCACAAGGATATTGGTAAGGGTTTACTAACGTAGGAATTTGCTATATATGCAGTTGATAGTGACTACAGTTCATAAGACTATATTGAGTATTCATCTCAATATATATAAGTTAAAGCATATGGTCCATCCCAGATGGACAAATTCTCTTCTTCAGGGTGTTATACAATTGTGGTTGTACAAAACTAGATCAGAAACCTCAAAAGTGGGTAAAAGTAGGTGAGTTTCATTTAGTGCTAAGCCTTCTCTTGTTACCCATTTTTATCTATAATTTTCATTATATCCAAATTGAAGTTATATAATCTCTTAAGCTATTATTCTTTGCACTTTTTTGGGCTCTTTTGTTTATCACTGGTAACTTCACGGGCTAATAGAGCTGGGATTCCAGGTTTTCTTCTGTATAAGGCTTTTAAAGGAGATTTTTCTGATAATGCAATGCAAACTTATTCTGTAAGCCATTAACACACTCATAAAATATTGGGTTATTGTAATAGGTCAGAAAAGCTTTCTTTTATATTATTGAAAATAGCATTCTATTTTTTCTTTCTACTTTCCCATCAGTTAAGGGTTTTAGGGAACTGAAAATAATTATCAACTTCCCATGCTCATAGCTAAGATCCTTAAAACTCTTGAAGTAAAGTTTATTCCATTATTTCATTGAAGCCCCAAAAGAAACCATGTATAGTAACTATATAATGATATAAGAAATAGGTTTTATCCTTGGAGGTTTGTGCAGGAGTGGCAATTGCTTCAGTCCAATTAATGAAATAATTATTCCCTACAAGAATATTAATTCTTTAGGTAATTTGGGAAGTGGGCATATGACATCTAAACTGAAGTTAAGGAATGTAATGTGATGTGTCATAGACTGATACTTGTACTTATCATTATGTGGTGATGGTTTCTGAAACGTTATTCAGGCGTCTAAAAGTTCCACTACAGAGTCCATATTTTCTGATAGTATTGATTATTGATCCACTAGTAAGGTGTTAAAAACTATAAATTTTTTGATTATTTTCAATTAATAACCCCTATAAATATAGTAACTGCACAGGTTTTGGTTGTTGTGCAATACTCTGCGTTGTTTTGTTAATGGGATATATTCATTGATGATGGTATGAAAACTATTAACCATAGTTGTATTAAAGTACTAGATTTTGGTTTAACTCTCAGCCAGTATTTCCTCTCAAAATAATTATGATGTATGAATAGGGATTCGTTCCTTGGTACTGCCTAACTCAAGCTATGATCAAATCACTGTTTACGGTTTCTCTCTATGACACACAGTCAGTAGCAATCCCAAATGCAATTCAAGTTCTTCTCTGGATCCATGCTCAGATCATTACTCTTTGTCATAAAGAGTCTCCCAATTAGAGCACACAGCAATATTTTTCTTGAAAAAGAATAGAACTCATAATGGATTCTGTTAAAGTATACTATGATAATACTCTGGTAACCATTTCCTTTTTATTAGGTAATTCTTTAGGGAACTTATAGTTAGGAATTTGGCGCCCAACCCTTGGTTAGTACCTGCTCAATGAAATGGCATCCATTGCCTTTGAATTACTCATCCTCATCTCAGAAGCGATGGTCTTCCCTATCCTGGCTAGGATAATGTCATTGGACATCCTCAAGACCTAAAATGGAAAGAGTCAGAAAACGTATCCCTAACGTTTTCCTCTTGATCCAAGCGAACCAACCATATTTGGCTAGTGACTTACTTAGGTAATGGGACTTATCACCCACTATGGCAAGTATCTCACCAACCAATCGATTTGCTAGTTGCAGGTGGCATCACTCGCCTTGCAACTTGCTATTCATTCCCAATCAGTCAGTGATGAAACCTGACCAAACCCAATTGGTACACCTGATAGTTAATCACTATCAGATGCCCCTATTTCAATGGTAACTCCACCTGATGAGATCTTAAGTATTCATCCAGATTGATCCCCAATGGATACAACCAGGAGAATATCCCAATATCCTTTAAATGTAGTTAATCCAAAACTTAGCCCTCTGATTTCTGATTCACTTCGCCTTAGGGAATTTTCCCTTAGTGATATCAGGTAATCTAGCAGGCTGGGAATATGGGCAAAAATCCCAACACATCCCCCCTCTTGCCTAGATTTCCAGCGAGAAAAGGACTGGGCATGAGAACACCGCTTTGAACACTTGGTCAAATATTTCATTGGTTCAAGTGGAGTACACTTATAAATACTCAACGCTGCTCGGGATGACCTTAAACATATGGAGTTCTTACTCTTTCTCCTCGCTACAGCCTTCTCAGAGTGCAGTCCCTATGATCTACTATCATGCTGGGCTGATCAATTTACTTGTGACAATATTATTCCCAGGATCCAATTTTCCCCCTGTCATGGTATATGACCCACTATCATATTCAGGATTCTTGGTCTGGCGTCCTTGATTTCCTGATTTTCTCCTCATCCTAGACAGGAGACTCTTGTCATCGATATTCATTTCATGGCTCAATTAAGAACACTTATTGCTTATTCACCCTTGTTAAACTTTTCATAACCTCTTGGCTTAAGTCATTCCTAATTCTTCCCTTGGAGAGCTTATCTCATTAATTTTGAGATTAATTTCTCCAAAATTAAAGTTTAATGGATTGTAGAGTGCATAATGTCAACTTCCATATTTAAGTCCAACATCTCCCCTCTCATCCAGCTCATATGACTAATTCCAAGTCATGATACCAGCAGCTACTGAATAGTTTGTCTGATCCAGACCTCCATCTTTTCCAGCAGATGTGTCAGGATGCTTGGCGGAATCTCCTTTATGGTCCTTCCAGGACTCATACGCCTAGTCTGGTGCCAGCGGCTAGTCCTTCTGTCGAATTACAAGAGATGGTAACTAATTTCTCTGAAACCAGGCAGGCTATCATTTTGAACAACTCTCAGCTGACTCTTCCTCTTCTGTCAATTTCATAGTTGGATTTCGAAACTCTCCTGCATTCAGCTTCTTTTGCTGATGCTCTGACCATTTTTGTAGATGCTCTGGAGATTATGCCTGTTGCTCTTGATCACTTGTATCTTGCCAGGTCAGACCTGCTTCCTGAGTTCCTCTTCTGACTCAGTCAATATTACAAATCCTCTGTTCTGGTCTCCAAGCTCACCATTGGTAACAGCATTCACTTTGAGCTCCCCTACGCTGAACTCTGGGCCCAAGTCAACGAGGCCTTGACTCTAGCGCTGAATTCCTCTGATCTTGATAACATCCTATAACAGGATACCGATGCTTATGCTCTTCACTTTGCTGGCCAAGTTCTTAAAGTTGGTACCAAAATCTTCCAGCCAAGCCTGGATTCACCGTTCATTTAGCTTTAGCTTCCAAGAAGCCCGTAGTCATCACTTGCAGGATGCAATCTGCTCCCTGCATGAATATCTCTTCTCTGGCACTTCCCATCGGTATCTTCCACTGATGGCATTGATAGGAGGCATGATTTGGCAACCCCCATCAAGCATCCCTTCTTCGTTGCTGGCTCATATGACCGGTGTCCTTGATGAAGCCCTTTGTCAGGCGCTCAGGACTAATCTTCTGGCTCCAGTGCTGTATCAGGATTACTCAGGGTTATTTGCCAATTACCTCTTTTTATACTGTTACTTTCCTCCCCGCTCCAGGGTTTCACAATTGGCTTCATATGACATCTCAATTTCCCTTCCCCTAGTCGCTTAATCTCAGGGCTTGGCGTCCACTCAAAGAACATGGTTACATGTAGGTCTCACCCCTCGCTAGAGTCTGATCACATATTGATTTTGATGGGCTGTTCATTCTTACCGCGATCCATACTCCCTCCCCCAAGAGGCGACATGGGCGGAATCATCACAATACTGAGGACAATTAATAAAAATAAAAATTATAAAATCATATTGGCTTTTTCTCTGTGCGGTTATAATTTTTTCCAATATCTATTATTAATTTTTATCTCTATTCTTCTTTTTCCTATGGGACTTGACCTTGTTTCAGTTCAGTGGTCCATCTTTTTTTATTTTTCCCCCAAACTGGGTCCTGGGTACTTAAACCTGCCAGTTTTCTATGGTTCAGAGGTCCTTTTTTCGGAATTAACCATCTATATTGGTTCAGAGGTCCTTTTTTGGACTTGACCTAATCATCAGGACATGACCAACTTAATGGTACATCTGTCCCTTGGGAACTCTTTTATTTTTTTCATCGATCTAATTTTTTAGATACTTAGCATGGACTCAATTCACAACTCTTCCATCCAAGAGATTCTTGTTGGAATAAAGCATAATTTGTCGTCTTTTGCAATCACTTCAAATGGACCTGAACACAACGCATCTAGTTTGTTTCTTCATCTGAAACCATGTGTGTTGCAATAGGCAACTCTTTCCCCTATTCAATATTTGGCTAAGGCTAGTAAGTTCTTATCACCCGTTGATTTCGCTTGTATCCTTTTCTTCAAGGCTGTATCAAATGCTTGCAATTGAATATCAATCAGGATACTCGTCAATCAGTTCAGGTATTGCTCAGTACTCATCCCTGACATAGGTTCCACCATCAAATATAAAATCGGCTGCAACGCGGCCTTTCTTCCATATAATAATTCAAAATGGCATCTTTCCCATCACTGTATGATTACTAATGTTGTAGGCAAACATCACTGAACTCTGGTACATTACCCATCCAGAAGTTCTCCCTGCGACTAACTTCCTTAGCATCATGACCAGAATCCCATTGAACCGTTCTACCAGTCCATTTGTCTCCAGCCAGTAAGGTACTGACACGACTCCTCAGATCCCCATTATCTCATTTAGCCTCAGGATCACATGAGACTTGAAGTTGGCCCATTGTCGCTAAGCAGGACCTGCAGACATCCATGCCAGTATACCACTTGATCCAGGATGAGCCTCGCAATAATGATAGCATCTACTCTTGTTAGGGCCACCATCTCATCCATCTCATCAGATGGTTGATGGCAACTATAATTTACTTGACTCCTCCTATGCTCATCGTCAGCGGTCCCATCACATTGATGGAAACCATGTGCCAGGCAAATCCAGGGAGGACCAGCTGGTAGCCAGCTGTATTTTTATGTGGTTTGTGCAGCTGGCACTCCACACAACAAGCTAGATAATCTATGACATCGTAGTTGATTGATTCCCAGCTTAATACTGGCAAATATGGTCAGTTGTTTTTCTCAGGCCTCCATGCCCAACAACCTTGTGAGCTGCTTGTACTATTGCTGCTCTTTCTGAAGGTTTCAGGAATAATAACCGCTTCCCATTGATCATCTTGAATACTTTTCCATCCATAGTCTTAGTGTTTTCCATCGCTTTTTGAAGCGCACCTTGGATTTCTCAAGGCTTATCCCCAATTTTTCCTTTGACCATTCTCTGGAATAGCTCATCCGCCTGCTGGTATACCAACTTGACCATTAGCAACTGCTATAAGCCATCCACGTTCTGGTGAGAAGCCCCCACTTGGTGGACAATCTCATAATCAAAAGTCTGGAGCTTAAGCGCCCATTGGTCCAGTCATCCTTCCAGCTCTCTTAGATTGTGCAGCCAACGCAGCAAAGAGTGGTCCATTACCACCTTAAAGTGCGTTCTGTGGACGTACACCCAAACCTGCTTGCATGCATAAATGACCACAAGGCATTCACGCTCAGTCACAGTGTAGTTCCTCTCAGCAGCTGAGAGTGTCCAGCTCACTTATGCCACCGGATGCTTGTCCCCAAGTTCGTCACTTGGCTCAGTATGTCACTGATCGCCATCAATGAAGCATTGTTTTGAATGATAAACTCCCACTTGAATTTCAGATATTTCAGAATTGGCGAATCTATCAAATACTGGTATAACTCATCGAAGGATTCCTGGGCTTCTTCATTCCATATGAATCCATTTTTCAGATCCTTTAATAAATGGAATAATAGCTTGGCTATTTAGTCAAAGTCCCAAATAAATCTTCTATAGTATCTGACCATCCTAAGGAACACTTGGATGTCTCAGACACTCTTTGGTACAGCCATATGTTTTATAACTGCTATCTTCTGGGCTTGCAGCTTCAATCCACTTGAGTTGATTACAAATCCCAGGTATTCAAACTCTTTCTTAAAGAAGTGGCAATTCCTTGGTTTGATCTTCAGGTTAACTGCAAACAAGAGCTTAAATACTTCTTCCAACTGGTGGAGGTGATCAGTAAACGTCCTACTAAACACATTTATATCATCCATATATAACAGAATGCATGACAACTTCAAGTTGCTTAATATCGCATCCATGGCCCTCTGAAACGTTGCAGGTGCATTGCATAGACCCTGGGGCATCCTCGTCAATTGGTACAGCCCCTACGTGGTAATAATCGCACATTTTTCCTGGTCTTCCTTTGGCAAGTCAATCTTCCAATAACCCAAGATCAGATCCATTGCGGAGAAATACTTTGCTTCTCTTAAACGATCTAGTGCATTGTCAATCCTCAGTAGGGGATACAAATCCTTCTTCATAATTTTGTTCAGCCTTTGGTAGTCAATCGCCACCCAGTTGGATCCATCCCTCTTCTTTACAATCAGAATTGGACTCTCCCAGGGACTTGATAATGGAACTAGAAGCCCATGATTCACTAGTTTGCTGATCTCATTCTCCACTACTGCTTCAGCGGCCTTCAATCTTCAGATCAGTCTCATCCTTATCAGCAGATTTTCCCCATTGTCAACCTTGTGGATCACATCTCGTGCTCATCCCAAATTGTGGTTGTCCTGAGAGAACACTTCCTAATACTTTTTGAATAATTTGAGCACCTTCTCTTGCTGACCTTCTGAAAGATCAGCGAGCTGCTCTCAATCAACCAATAGGTTGGTACTTTCATTTACCCCAGCAAGTAATCCCATTTTATTGAGAGACCCAAGATCGTAAAATTTTTTTATTTTGGCCATTAGGATCAGATGAACAAATGTGATGATCTGATTCCTCTTGATCTTCATCAATTTTCCACTCAAATTCTTCAGGAGAACCTGAATTTCTCCATGGACAGGCATTATTATTCCAGGAGCCACCCATGGCTCCACTGTGGACTTCTTCCAGGGGTTTCTGACCTCACCATACAAAAGCTCAGGAATCTCCAATGTCAACCCTGTGTTGACTATCATCTGTGATCTGGCTGGTAAAGTTCTCTTATTCTTGATCCTTACTGGAATTTCCTGATTCTCTAGGATTTCCGCTGGCATTACACATCGCTTTCTACCAACTAATTGGTATTGAATTGGGACAATGCTGTCATTATATTAGATTGATGAAGTTGTTTCTCCAATTCAGCAGAGCTTCACCATCCTTCTGATATACCAATGGTAACGTCTGAACCAAGATGGTACATATTATCCTCAAAGTTACATTTAACTATGTATTTCCGTAGAAACTCCATTCTGATAAGAATCTCATAGTTTTGGTTTGCCAAAACTATTGCTGGCACAGATACCATCAATGACCTGAATCTTAGTGCAGTGCACTATACGCTTCACAGGAAATGGTGGTGTTTTGCCCAGCTGTCCTTTATTCTTTCTTGTGCTCCAAGTCCAGCGAGATCTTCATCCTCTTTGCCAGCTTGGTCAAGAAAATATTGATGGGCGCTCTACTGTTGACAATTGCCCTCACCCTCACTCAATTCACATGTATGTCTATATACAACACTCAGAGTATTGTAATATAGTTTTTTTGAGTGAATGGCGGCGTTATTAGTCAAATCTAGGATGTGAATAATTTGCGCTGATAAATCAGAAAACGATTCCTTTATTGTGCTGAGAGGGATAGACAGATTAGCCACATCTAAACAGACTTCAGATTACTCTTCAGGATTCTTGGCAGTTCGAATCTTGTCTGCCAGTTGTCAGGCATACAGCCAGGCAACTTCTTTGATTAACTCGGGGTTGATTCTTTTTGCCCCAGCTCTGGTCATGGCATTCACATCCATATTGACCACTTGATACAGCTGATCTTGCTTGTCATCTATGAACAGATCGTTAATATCAATTTCTTCATTCATAATGTCAGAAGGAACAGTTTTCTCTGCAGCTCTAGACTGTTTATCTAGGCCACGGGAACTTTTCCTGAATCCTTGGTAGCTGCTGTCTCTTTGGCCTGGACCACGTTAATCTGATCCTTTGGCTTTTTACAGTGCACAGCAAAATGTCCTTTCCTGACCCACTAATAGCAGACCTTTTCCTTCTTATTTAACTGTCGGAATAATTTGGGCTTATTCCCCAGCACGATTTGATTGATAGCCTCCTTAGCTCCTTTGTTTCCCTTCGTGGGATTCAGATTTATTACTGTATTGGACTTGAAGCTTCTATTGGGGGCATTGAATGTCGCTCTCAAAATCTTCAAGTTATCTACCATTTGCAAGGTAGTTATTTCCATCACAAACATGGAAGACATCAAGTGATGCAAATCTTGATAAGGCCAAAGGGCTGCTTGCAAAGCGATTCTAGCATCAAAGTCGTCCAATACTTTTGCTCTGGCCAGGACCTGCGACTTCTGGTAAAACCAATCTGCAAAGCTAGCATGAGACTCATCTTTATGGAACTGGATTCCCATAAATTCCTGCTTGTGTTTTGACATACATGTCAGACTCCTGAACTCTTTCATGAAGGCCACCTTTGCCTCAGCATATGACCAGCTGTCCCCCTCCAGGTGAGGTAACCTTAAGTGTTGACAGTTGGTTTTTAGGCAATTTATGACTGTCAGCGCCTTTTGACAATCCTTATAGCCATTCATGGTCATGTCGAACAGTCAGAAAAATGCTAGGGCATTATACCAATGGAACGTTGGCAATTTCAGCGGTTCCCTAAATTCCTCTGAGTTATTTCTGGCCAATTCGCTTGGTTCAGCTACTCGGCTAACTTGTGGAGTGACTTCAGGCGTCATCTCCAAAATGGCAGCAAAAGCAGGTGGCATGTTCCTTGGGGTATTTATCTTCCCAATTATTGTGTGAGGACTTCTTTCTTTGGCATCGCTTCCATATTGGGCTCACAAGCACATCTGTGAGCTTTAAGTTCCTCCACTTGTTTGATTAATCTTTTGATATCCGCACCAAAATTTTTTAAACAAATGCGATCTGCTTCTTGCTCTGTTTTCAGGTATAAGACCTCTCAAATGAGGTCCCCTTCTTTCTTCTTCAACGAGTTTACTTTGCTGAGTAACTCATTCCCAAAGCTTGCTACATTCTCTACTCCTTTTTCCAACTTAGTGACTCGTTCTTCCAAGGCCACAAACTCCCAATGGTCCACTGAGTTTAAGGCATTCTGGTTTACAGTGGCCAACTCAGTCCACAGTTTGCATAGCTCATCTTTGTACGACATTCTTATAGGTTCTTCAACTCAACTACCCCCGTAGTGAGCAACAACTTGTAAAATTTACTTAAGTAGTTGCTATCAGCAAGCAACCTAGTAGCCTTATTATAGCACAGGTTCAGTTTCCTCGTGCACTTCATCACATTGTATGGAATAAATTATTAATTGATAATAGTATAGAGACTATTATCCATTGTTTTTTATGAATCATATTTCAGCCCAACACTTGTCCAGTATTCCTGATTAAATACTCGTTAAGTTGTACTCATAGGGGTTCATTCCCTTGCTCTTGTCCACCCAATTTTTGCTGAGATACCCCAGTGACAGTCTCTTTCAGCCCAACACACAGTCAGCAGCTATCCCTGATTGTGGTTCCTCCTTCTCTAGACCCCCGCTCAGATCTTTAATCTTCTCTCTGAGAGTCTTCCAATTATTGCCCTCTGCAATAATATCCTTGAGACAGAACAACACAATAGAAGCTGATAGTTTAACTATACATCAAATTGATAATGTAAATACTTGTAAACACTTCATGTTTTTAGATAATGTTTTTCTATTATAGTAAATCCTAAAAATATATAGTGGGGATTTCGGCTGTCTAAACCTCAGTTGACACCTCCTCAATGAAATGGCAGCCATTGCCATTATATTACCCATCCTCGTCTCAGCAGCGATGGTCTTCCCCATCCCTGCTAGGATTCTGTCATTGGAAATCCTCAAGACCTCAAATGGAAAGAGTTGGAAAATGTGTCCCTAACATTTTCCTCTCAATCCAAGCAAACCAACCATATCTGGCTAGCGACCTAGCTTAGGTAATGGGACTTGTTACCCATTATGGCAGGTCTCTCACCAACCAATCGATTTGCTGGTTGCAGGTGGCATCACTCACCTTGCTACTTGCTATTCATTCCCAATCAGTTGGTGATGAAATCTGACTGATCCCAATCAGTACACCTGATAGTTAATCACTATCAGATGCCCCTATTTTGTGGGCAACTCCACCCAATAAGCTCTTAAGTATTCATCCAGAATAATACCGATGGATATGACCAGGAAAATATCCCAAAATCCCCCAAACATAGTTACTCCAAAACTCAGGCCAACCAATTTCAGTTTAACTTCGCCTTGGGGAATTTTCCCCTAGCGATACCAGGTAATCTAGCAGGCTGGGAATATGGGTAAAAATCCCCACAGGGTCCAACCAAGTTTTGTTGTTTTTTGGCTATCTACTACTATATACCGCGTTGCACACCCTTGTCCTGGGTCCCTTGTGCTCTGGCACTTTCCGCGGTGCCCTGTTCCCAATCTTGCTAATGGCTAGTTCCCTGGCAGTGTGACTGTGCATTCCATACCACCTCTCTGGTAACGGTAAGTTTTAGACACTCTCTTTACAGGCTAGCCATTTGTTCATGGATGCCAAATTCCTTCATAATTGCATTCTTTGCCTTGTTATATGATTAATTCTCCCCTTACAAATGGGGTAATACTAAGTTTATATAAGCAGTATCTAAACTGTTGATAACAATAGCAGCTTTTTGGCGATTACTGCAACCAAGAATGGTCATTTCAAACAATCTGAAAAAAGCTGGAGCATTATCCCAATGAAAGGGTGGCAATTTTGGGGTGGGCTAAAATTTCTCAGTTTCCACAGGCTCATTTGCAGGACGAGCAGTTCAGATAGCCATTCTAGCGCCAGTTAATGTGTTGTCAGGGGTCATTGCCAAAATGGCGGCATAGGCACTTGGCATATTCAAGTAGGCTGAATTATCCTTATATTGCTTTCATCTTCAATAGGTTCTGGTCCACAATCTCAGTTTCTACATAAATACAAGTACATTGAATTCTTTACAATTATTTTACTTGTTTCTGGATCTGACCATGTTTCTTTCATAATAGCCAATTTTTTCCAGCATCATCTTGAAACGCTACTTTAAACAGGATTAATCCTTCTCCACTTTGGGATATTTTTTCTCTGTTTCAGATATTTTCCAAATAACTCATTAATAACTTCAGCGACAAGGTTGACTTATTTTTCCACCTTGGTAACGTAATTATTCATTCAGGATAAATTAGCCTGAGCCAACTACATTAGAGTGGTCTGAATCACACTCTCCAGCTCCTTCCATAGCTGCTGAATTTCACCATGAACAGAGATCATCGTGATGTTATTTGACAAGAATCAACTATGCCCCTGTAGTGAGCTCCAAGTATAAACTTTTGGGTAGTTTACTGCACAAGTTAGTTGTATAATTATAAAAAACACTAGTTGTATGGCGACAATTAGTAGTTAGAGTCTTCAAAATAGATGGCAACAAATCTACTTTGGCGAACTGTACTTGAGAAAAACAACTAGGGACCTGTATTCCCCTCAAACTTGAATTTAGAAGTAAATATAATAAATAAATCTCAGTTAATCTCTGTCTTTTACTAGAAAATGATAGGGATTTTATAGGAAGAAGGCGGACAACTTTTCATATAGTTCTCTGAAAATTAGCTGATTGGTCTCCCAAAACTTCTGACCCTTGGATTACTTTCTTAATGCTGGCAAATTCCTTTATCTTAGAAAACCTCAACAATGTAACCTTTCACAGATTGGCAGTTATCCACTTGTATTAGAAACCACACACAGATGGTCTGGGGCCATGTTACCTGATTATGACTACAAAGTAAGCCAAAATAAGCGTTAAATGCTTTGGTAGCTTCATAAGCATGACCATAATTGTTCATCTCCTCTTTTGAACAATCCACCCTGGCAATATGACTATCAGCTATCAAGCCCTTATCTAAATGTTTATCTAACATTGATGGGGATGATCTCTGACTAAACATTAATTGAACCCAATCATCATATTATATCCTTTGGTTACTATAACTAATAATTTAGTTGACAACCATCGCCAAACAATAGATTGCTTAACAACCTATAAAATGCTAATTGGCAAGCAAGATGGATTATGTGGTCAACTAAATTTTCAACAGGACCTTTTTTATATTCTTCCAGAATGTGAATATTATAAAGGCAAAGCAGAAACAGGGTACCCAACCAGGCAAGAGTAAAACTTCTTGCTGGATTCTCTATTATCAATTGTGAGGGGAACTTCAAATTGAGGAGTGATAAATGGCCTTCCTTTAGGTTGATAACTCCTTTATATTCAAACATAAATTGGGTCTAATGAGTATATTATACTGATAAAACACAGTAAACTGCAGGAGCTGAAAAAGATAATTTGGAAACGCAAACTAACAAGGAAGTGTAAGCACCTATGGATTTGGCTTTGTTCAGACCTGCAGTGCTATAACCTGGGTGTACTTGAGGTCAGGGGTAATTTTGATTTTCTTGATGAGTTGGGATGAGATGACGTTGATTAGTGATCTCGTGTCCAAGATCGCCATTACTCTGAAATTCTAAATCTAATTATTTGAGATTGGTCAACCTTGGGACAAATATACAACACTGTGAATTTTTCTAGCTAGTACAGGTTTTTAAACTTGTATCAAACAAAACCTGCACTAGGGTGGAAGCAGTTTTACCTGCCAGGCTAACCAACCTTTCTAACTTTCTAAATCACCACTTCTACTTTGATAATGGTTCCTGAAGAATTCCAGCTAGTGGTGATCTCGCTGGTGCTAAACGCCGCTGAAAACACAAAAGTTTTATTAATTTAAAGCTAAAAACACTGATAAAACAAAAAGTTGAGATTTTATGTTTTTATTAGTGCAAATTGTGGGAAGAGAAAAACGAACAATCTCAATATCTGAATGGTTAGTATTTAAACTGTATCATGGGTTGAAGGGAATTCAACAGTAAGTTTGAAACAGTTTGTTAACGTTTAAATAAGGAAATATGCTAATTCAGCCTATTGAAGCTTGAAAACTCACTTCGTTTAGGCTGAATGATGGATGGGGAGTTAATTTTTGGCAATATGTACTTGTGGGGTAACAATTTAATAAAGTTCCAGCCAATCATCTTTAGCTAAATTATTCCACCTTGGGAGGCTCTCCGCCATACCTATAAAAGGGGGTGGTCTTCTCTTATGTGTTTGAATTGAGTTGGACGTGGCAGGGAGAGAAACCGCCAATGGACTCCCCAGGTTCCCTCATATGGGTAGGGCATTTTGACTGCCCAACTTCGTGTTAACTTCCCATATAGTATTCATATCAGTTTTCCACCAAATTTCAGGGTTCCACTAAGAATTGGTAAGGGTCTCCTGGCTGATATAATCAGTAGTATTATTTATGTCATTTGGATTAGTATCACAAACTTGAAAATGTCTGACATTTCCCCCTTTTGGCTGATTTGGACCCAAATATTCTTATTTTGAAGCTGGGAGGTAAAATGTCTGACATCACCTCCCTCAAAGATGTTGGGGAGAGAATAGGGCTGTAGGAATCAGCCATGTACCCAATTGATGGTAATCCCTATAGCCAAGGATTTTATGAAGTATTCATTTCCTCTTTTGTAGGTGATGGTGAAAGGAGCCTCCAAAATTGATCAAAGCTTGCCGCTTCTAGGATTGATGCGGTTATTTTTTTAAAACTCCATACTTTATTAAATAAATTTAAGGGAAAGTAAGAGGGGTGGGCGGAATACAGGCGATTTGGCCGAGGGTAAAAAAGACCAGGGATTTGGGCATCTAGAGTTCTAGCACCTCTGACCATTGCTGATTGGCAATTGCCCTTCGGTATCCACGGTTCTAGCAGTGGCAGGCTTACAGGCCATACTATTCTCAGATGATTAGTAGCTTCATTGCATGCGATGAGCGATCTAGCAGGGAAAGCTAAACGCATGGCCTTATAACACCTGGGGATTATGCGCGAGAATTTTGAGATCTGGTGGAACTGATTGGAGATAATCTGAATGGTCTTCAATATCAAACCTCTGTGATGGGGGCGCTTATTTCTCATAACCTTAGCAACGAGCGCACAGTGAATTACCCATACATAATAATGGTAAATGAAGGCTTGTAGTTTGATTGGAGCTGTTCTCAGGGTTTTTGTAAAGAACAGGTCTTGTGATGGATGTATACCTGGAGGCTAATGTCCGCATGATAGGATGTATTGCATTGTGGACCAGTATTTTTTGAACATGGCGCATTCATAATAGTGATGTGCTATGTCTGCTTCCAGTTTGGCACATATGGGGCATTCTTTTTGCTGGTAATCCAGCCTGCTGTGCTTGCCCAATTTGAATGCCCAATTAAGGATCTGCCATGTTACCAACCGCTGTTTGGCTGTAACCAAGCAGGAATTTAGGCCTAAATTAAACTCCTTCATTGGGTAGTTGGTGTCATGGCCTTCAGTAGTCCAGTCATTAAGGATTTGTGGGTGGGTGGGCGGATTGCGCCCCAGTTTCAGGAGCGGATCCCCATATTCTATCAGTGTCAATTTGTATATAATTCTGATTGACTTGGTTGCATATTCATCGGCGATTTGGTTACACCTCTCCCAGCTTGTTGCAGTAATCATTGCGGAACTACGTGCTTCAACATCCCTTTAAATTTAGTCGGCCTCTTGGTCCAATTTTTCAAATGACCACCCACCCTGGCGCACGGCCCAATTGCAGAGTCGCCAGTAGTGTGGGGATCCTTTTTTCATGAGGTTATCTTTGGGTGGTTCACCATCCATTTGCATAACGCTCAGGGGGAGACTGGCTCTTGGAGGCCTTGAGCCCTTGCCCAGTTCACGCCCCATGCTAGAGTCGGGAAGCGCATGTGCATCTTTGTTAGCTTCAAAAATGACTTCCCCCATATGCACTGGGCGTGAGATTCAAAGTCCAGTAATCCCATGCCTCCTTCGTTCTTTGGTTTTTACAGGGCTTCCAATGGAAATAATGCCGCCTTCGCCTTAAACCACAGGAAAGTTCAGAGCATTGACCTGATTTTTTTCTCTAGGTTTGGGATCATCAGCAGCACATGAGTAACATACCATAGCTTTGAGAAGATGAAGACATTTATCGCCTGCACTTTCTCCTCAAGGCATAGTCTGGCGCTTTTCCAGCATGGCATTCGGAATGATAAGCTTGTCAATACTTCTTGTTCAGTCTCCAATACAGCTGGTCCCTTGTCATTGAAGAGTATCCCAAGGTATTGGACTGTCTGGTAGCTTGTAATCGGCGTTGTGTCAGTTGGCGGGCTGAAGTTTGGGTAGCCTACCCTCATCACTGAGGTTTTTGCCAGATTTATTTTTGCATTAAATGCAAGCTGGTAAAGGTTTAATAGATCCTCAGCGCCCTGGAGGTCAGTTGAGGAGCTTATTCCTACAACTGTATTGTCCACAAATGCTAGCATCTTAAGTGGCATTTGGTTAGAGTGGACTAAACCCCAAGGCTTCATGTCCGCTGCCACCAGTAGAATGTTAGCTGCAAAGTTGAAGAGTATCAGTGACATGGGGTCTCCTTAGCGAAGACTTTGCCCAACAGGGATTTCGTTGGTTGTGCCATCCGCGACCATAACCTTTGTTACCAGACCTGAGTATAGCGTCGTTATCCATGCCTGAAACGTGTTGAGGATACTGACTGCATTCAGTGCCTCGTGTAAGAATGACCATGCTACTCAGTCATACGCCTTTTCCATGTTGAGGAACATAAGGTATCCTTGTTCGATGCCCCTCATATCCTGGAGTATGCTCTGGACTGAACCTATGCTGTCCCATGTACTATGGCCTTTAATGAAACCGTGTTAGGCCCTATGGAGCATGCATGGTGCTGTTGCCATCAGCCGGTTAGATAGTATGTGTGTGAGCAGTTTATAATTAGCATTCATTAGCGCAATTGGGCGCCAGTTCCAAAGTTGGCATTTGAGGCCTTTTTTGTATAGAAGTACAATTCAGGTCTCATGTCCTCCCAGAACTTGTTTACCATGGGTCAAACAGTGGTTAAAGAGGGCTTTGAGCTCCGGCATGATGCGGTTTCAGAATATGCTGTATATTTCTGCAAATATATTGTTGGGGCCTGGTGCTTTCATTCTTGG
>JAKSZP010014092.1:0-18333 GCA_022478985.1 Massospora cicadina | reverse complement strand
GATTGGGCCTGATGTACCTTCACTAAAGGGCATATGCGCCATAATGGCGCCATTTGTGAGGCATTGGTAAAAACCACCATTGGTTCTTCATGCACCTGCAGCTTCAAAAGCTCTGCCAATGCCAGTTCAACGTAATTCTCTTCTGCCCCAGTATCTATCAGGGCCATTTCCATTTCCATTCCCCATGCATATGCAATTCTATGGGGATAAACAGTTAAGAATAAAGCGAAGAAGGCGATTTTTTTGATGAGTCTTTCACTTGCAAATTGGTTGATGAAAATTTTGACATAATGCCTTGGGATCCCTCCCCCATGAACATTTCCCACGTTCCTTGTGGCTGGGTGCCACCCCTCTTGACTGAAACAGACACTTACCAGGACTGACCCTTTCCTGGTGACATTGATTCCTCCCGCCAGTCCTGAGCCAGTGCTAATTGTTTTTGACTTGAACCACTAAAGCCACTTCCTCCCCCAGCGTTTCTTGGACCTTTGCTGCTGCCAAGGCTGCCAGCAAACCTGCCTGAAACCCTTGGTGGAACATTTATGAGGACTGGGTTTTTATAACCTGTGCTGCCTTTGCCAGCGGATAGAAGACCCGTGCATACTCTTATACAGAGCTATGATCCTGTCCAACTGTTAATGCTGACCAGGACTCATCTTTTGCTTCATTTGGACATGCCGCCCAGTCAATCAACTCCACACACACCTCCATAGAATTTGGCAAACTTTCCTGCTCCTCAATGAGTTCCTGGAACTATCCTGCCAATTCTGGAGGTAATGCACCCACCATCTGGGCTTGTTGGGGAGTGAGAGGGGATTTCCCCCTGTCGCCTGTGCCAACTGTGCCTGGAAATGGATCCACACCATTACCTGAAGAAGTTTATCCAACGCCTTCATGGATAATGCCACTCGACAAGTGGGTGGTTTAGGTTTCGCCTGGACAATTATGGTTTTTGAGTTGTTGCCCCAATAATTGACCCACTTTGCATAGCAAAAATGCCAACGAAAATCACACCATAACCACAGTCAAAAGATGTCAGTTCCATTCCTCTCCATTGGTAACAACCGCTTACTCCTGGGGCCCCACAAGAAAGAGAGGAAGGTACTTGAGTTTTGTTATATGTAATGCACAGGTTCTTGTAAATATGTGACAAACAAGTTGGGCAGCACCAGCCATGTTACCAACCACAGACTGATAGTCCTGCGGATAATGACCCTCTTGCCCATGTGCCATTTCCCAAATTCCCTACGCATTTGAGAACTAGAGTTCTGGTGATACTGCAAGTGAGTAGTAAGGATTGTCCCCAAGATAGTGCCACAAACGATGCCAAATCCTGGCCTAGCTCACTTGATATGCTCATTGTTTGGGTTATCTGACCAAAATTCCTTTCTATAAAATAGAATAAATTAAAGCAAGCAATCTATTTTTATTGTAGCTTTTCTTATTGGAAACAAAACTGTATTTGCAGTTGCCATTTTCTCATTTTTTAGCATTTTTGATAGTTTAATATATTAGAACCCTAACTTTTCTTTCTCGTTGCAAACACTTTTGCAACCCACTCAATTCAAGACTAAATCTAGTTTGATAATCTCATAGAGGGGATTAGTCTGCGCCCATGTCTGGGAGCAGTTGGGCAAGCAAGGCAAGAGGAGCAGGCGGAAGGCCCGTGGCCTCTAATGTTCGAAAACGCCCCGGAGAATCTGGTGGAATAGAAAAAAATCTAAAAAACTGGCAGCCACAATTTCCCCGGAGATACTTGTGTGGCAAACACGATGCAACCAGTATATCAATATGCCACATTCCCAGCCACTTTCGTTGGTGGAATTCGGAGTCCGTGTGTATCTGGACATCCAAAAAATGGCCCTATGGGAAAAATTTTGTGAAGATGTACACAAAATTTTCCTGACCGCGGTGTACGTTGCACCTCACTCCATGTCATGTGGTTGGCTGGACCTAGGTTTTAAAAAGCAAAATAGCAGCAGACAAGGCTGCAGTGGTGCGCGTAGTGGTCGACCTCCCCGAAGGGCAACGGGTCATCAAAACTAAACGCACCAGATGGACAAAATCAAACCAAATTTTCCTCACGTTTGACTTTTTGCCTACTACGGTAAAACGTGACATTTTGGAGCAACACCTGAAAGATGGTCTTGCCATATACGGCGAAATACAATCTTTCAAAATGCAATGTTTCACGCTGATGCCACACCTGTGCACTGGCAAAGCCATCGCAGTTCTGACCCCAACTGAGGAGATCATGAAGGACCTAACCCAGATCCTGCACTCCACCTTTATTGACATTGCAGGGCACACCACCCACCCATTCTGGGTAACCGTGGACAGTGCGCCCCCATTTGCACCCACTGTGACGCGTTCAGCCATAAGGCACATGCGTGCCCCATTAAAGAGGGCGTTACATTCCAAGAGCACCCCTCGGTGGCCATGGCCAGCGGAGAGGCGCACTATGAACCAACCGCAAGCACCAAAGAGGCTTTCCGTGGGGAGCACAAGGCTGCTACCTATCGGTAAAGCCCATCTCCCCGCAGGAGCAGAAGAAGGCCAAGCAGGCCCATAGGACTGCGGCCAAGGAAGCGGCCAAGGTCACCACCACCATCCCACACTCACAACGCCAGGAGGACATGGAGACCTTTGCGGCAGAAGTAACTCAGGGAATCCATCACCCAATCAGATTGGGAGGCCCAAGCTGAATGGGCAACTCAATCTGAGGATCTGATGGGAGATTCAATCTCACCCAATCGCTGCACCCAAGCCCCAATTGAAACCGACTTGGGACCTATCCCAACTGAAAATTTTTTTGCCCCACTCGACGGTGCACTGAACTTATCCGCACCGCAAAAAATTCGTCCGACGTTGGGAAAACAAAAAGCGAAGGCCAAAGCCAAAGCGACTCTTTCCGCAAAAATTAACAAAAACCCCAATAGCGTTGCTGCTAATACCCGCGCTGCTGTGAAAGCCCGTGGGGACTTGGAAGAGGCTGGTGGGCCAGGGGGCCCACCCCCTCACACCTAAGGTGCGATGGGGGAAACCTTCACTCTAGGGATGCTGAATATCGCCAGACTCAAGGCCTCCCCATCCTGGGCTAGGAAACTGAGTTTTTTACAAAATAATTTACCCGTGGATATCCTAGCCATCCAGGAAACCCACTGTCCACGAGGTTCCGAGGATGCTTGGAAAACAATGCTCCTACCATCCCTATCCTTTTGGTCAAAGCACTGTGGGGTGCTAATTCAGAAAAACAAATTTTCAAATTTACATCTTCAGAAACATTTCTAAATGACTGAGTGCTCATTGTCACCTTCTCATGGGCTGATGTTGCACACACAATTGTCAACATTTATGCCCCAAACGGTGCACAAGAGCGTCAGGAATTTTTCTCGTCAGTCAAATCCCTCCTGCTACCCCCCAATTCTTTCCTAATCGGTGACATGAACTGTTGGCTAACCTCACCAACGGACCGGTGGCCGCCCTCACCCCACGCCCCACAGGGTCACGTAGAACTACGCGTTATAAAAGCCACCCTTAGGTTAATGGATGTGCTGCCGCAACATGCCCCACTGCTCGAAAACATGATGCGTCCCCACATCCACAACAGCCAATTAAGGTCTATGACCCGCATTGACCTTATTCTAGCGCTGGCGAAATTCCAACCCCACATCTCCCACTTCAAAACAACAAAAATGGAATTCTCCAACCACCGACTGGTCTCAATAACATACCACTTACCCATCACAGTTGCAAAGGCCCCACATTGGTGCAAAATCCGCCCCCCAGAGCTTGTGTCATCAGGATTTTCCACGTGGGTAGAAGAGGCAACTTTGGCAAAATCGTTTGTTGCACCATTTTGCGCGGACCCCATTTCCACATGGGCAACTTTCAAAAAAGACACCATCCGCCACTATCGCCATCTCTCATCCAGACACTCACGAGCCACATCAGCGGTTATATTGCGCGCGCTGGCGGAATTGGCCCACTTGGAGTCCAACATTCCAGCCTCAGGATATAGCCCTACATGGGGCCAGAAGTGGGCGGAGGCAGCAGCCCACCTAAATGCACTTGAAAGGCAACACAAACATCGGGTTTGTGTCCAATACAGGGCCACACGCATCACTAAAGGCGACAAGTGCACCGCATACTTCTTCAAAAAAATTTTTGCACCACGCCAGAGAGTGGCCTGCACACAGGTGCAAAGATCAGATAATTCTATCGTGGACACACTGGCTGAAGTGGCAATCAAAACGCAAAGATATTACTCTGAGTTATACTGAGCTGAACTAATTCAGCTGGGTGAAATGGCGGAATTTCTCGACAGAGCTCATATCTGCACCATTTTCCAATACCCGGAAATAATGAATTTAATTACTCTGAACAAATTATGGACTACCATTCGCGGTGCGCCAAACTGAAAATGCCCAGGCCCAGATGGCATTCCATATGAGTTCTACAAAAAATATTTTAAATACATATCCCCATTGCTGCTAGCCTCACTCAACCAAAGCCTGTTGGAAACGCGCCTCCTACCAGGAGGACATGAGCTTTTACAGTCACACTCTTCAAGAAAGGGGATAGGCTAGACTTAGCCAACTGGCGCCCCATTTCATTAACAAACACAGACACCAAAATTTTAACAAAAATCATGGCTAACTGTTTAGGGACTGTAGCATCTGCCACCATCTCTCCAGAACAATTCGGTTTCATCCCCAGAAGGTCAATTTGGGATAACGTGCACTCTGTGGCTAATGTGTGTCAGTCCACAGCCTCTGGGGCACTTGTATTCTTGGACCAACAAAAGGCCTATGATAGAGTAAACTGGGAATACCTTAGGGCCTGCCTCCAACAATTTCGCCTACCTCCCCGCTTCATTAACTGGGTGATGCTGCTCACGGAATCTGCAACAATGGCTGTGCGCGGCCCAGGTTTCCTAACGGATGTAGTCCATCCTCAAAGGGGCCTGCGACAAGGGGACCCCTGAGCCCACTCTTATACAACTTCAGCCTTGACCCACTACTGCGAAATGTGAATGCCCACCTCACTGGGGTCCATGTGCCAGGCCAAACCCCAGTCAAAATGATGGATTTTGCAGATGATTGCGTGGTGGGGGTGTCTAATAACAAAGATGCACATGCGCTTGAAGCACTCATCCAGGAATATTCCCAGGTAAGCAATGTGGCACTGAATGCCTCCAAAACTGAAATCATCCTCCTTGGTCAGTTTCAGAACTGCTGGGCCCCAGCAAGTAGTTCCCACCCAGCCCAGCTGCTCGCCCAAGTCCACGCCTTACTAACTCAAAACACACCACTCCACTGGTGCTCCCCTTTGTGCCGCGACCTACCATAGGACCGGTACGCCATCTGGGCGTGTGGTTGGAGGCAGGAGGATACGCGTCAGCAGTAATGGAGGGCCATATACTGGACAACGTGACGAAGCGAATCGCCTCTCTCAGAGCCCACCCTACTACCCTCACTGGCAGGGTTGTTCTTGCCAACTCTATGATCCTGTCCAAAGTCTAGTTTGGAGTCCACGCCATCCCCTTCTCCCCAAGCTTCTTCAAATCCTTGTATGCTTTGCTACAAGGTTGGCTTTGGTCAGGCCGCCCTCCACCAGTACAGCTAGAGGTCATGTTTGGCCCTCATCATCATGGTGGCATGGGCCTACTTGACTTCAAAGCCCATGCCGCCAAGATCCTAGGCACCTGGATTGCGGCCGTCACTGCTCCTACACTCCCATCCCAACACTGGTCCCGCGCAGCCCGCTCCAACTTCTCCCAAGCCTTGGGCCTCAACAATAAATCAAACCCCCACTCCCTGATGAAATACCTCGCATCACACACATCAGCCACAGGTCCTCACGGGACCAAAACCCACTACAAACGAATACTACTCTCCATGCGAAGCGCAGAGTGGAGAATTCGTATTAGTGGACATACAACCCGAAGAGGCCGTCCCTCTCCTCAGTTCACACAAGAGGTACAGGGGCTACCCATCCATTATGGCGTGATCCCCATTCGACCCCAAGTCCTATCCAGGGTGGACTACCTGGACATGATAGACATCCCTTATTCCACTGAGACCCAAAAGACCATCTGGAAATACGCACACCATCCTCTGTTGCAGCCTCAAGTCCGCTCCCATGTGTGGCGCTGCCTGAGGCGGGTGTATCGTACAGCTGAGCGCTCTAATGCTTTACACTCATCCTGTGTCGTGTGTGGCCAGTATGGAACGCTGTTTCACCGCCTAGAGAAGTGCCCCACCTCTAAAGTAATATGGCGCGGAGGCCAACGTCTGCTAGCCAGGATCAAACACATCCCTTCAGTCTTTCAAGAGATATGTTTGCTTCATCAATGGCTCCCCCTCCCACCCTCCCTTAGTGCTCTGGTGGTTGCAATCCCCATGTGGACTATCCGCACGATTGTCTTGGATGCCATCGCTGGATCCATCCCCACCCTCCCTGAAGCTGTCCACAGATTCCGGTCTCATTTGGTGGATCACTTTCAAGTGTGGATGTTTGGATATCTCCCACCGCGTCGCTGACAGCTGGTCTCCTCCTGGTTCCCAGTCTGGTTCATCAAATCAGACCCCTTCCTCCACACGTGCTCAATAGTGGCTACGCCCCCTACACACGTTCCCTCCCCTTCCCATAAGTGGCGTTCCCGCTGGCAACAAGAGATAGCATCGCTTCTCTGGGGTGCCTCACCTGGTACTAAGTTTTGTCTCGTCTGAGTCATATTCGGAAGTGTCCGTCCCATGGTCAGCCTTCCCCGCAATAAATTTAAAATTTAAAATATATTAAAACCCTATGGGAGGATACCCCAGTGGTAGAATAGGGACCTTTACCGCTGCCTCCCCAAGTTCAATTTTGGTAGTGAACTTTGGGTAGGGGACAATTATGACTGTGTTGGCATTGCGCACCAATGCCCTAAACTGAGATAGCGAATAGCAAAGGCAGTCCATGGAGTTCCTGGCCTATCATACGCTGTGCATGGAGATTTTCAGGTTTTATCCTCCTTTTTCCATTTTCTTCACTTCCCCTCATCAGTGCAGTAGCATCCCCAGGTCGGCCCACCTCAAATAAAAAAATATATTAAAACCCTAGATTGAGCATTCTAGTGACATCTACATTGTTGCATTTGAAAGTCTCAAGTCTCACATAATAAAAATCTGAGGATTCAAGACACCAGGCATTTGATACGCCAGATCAGTCCTTGTTCTTGAATCCCTGAATCCTTACCTATGACTTCCGTTACTAGTATATTTCCTGATTAGTCCAAATTTAGAAATCTGACCTCTGAATTTTGCGCAAGTTAAACCAATATTCATGAGGTCAATGTGCATATCAGGCTGGCCTTAATCCATCACAGAAAAGGGCCAAAGAAATTTTTTTAGGAAAATGATGATGCCCAAGAACTTCATAATTGTTTTGGGTTGTTGGAGTTGGCCATTCACGGATGGCATCCAATTTATTGGGGGGATTACATACCATCTTTGAGGACTAGGTTCCTGAGAAAGGCAGCTTCCTCCTTATAAAACTCACATTTCTAAGGCTTGACAAACAAGCCCACCTTGTGCAAAGCATCCAAAACTGCTTCCAAGTCTTTAGCATATTGTTTGGGAGTTGGGGAGTGAACTAAGATGTCATCAATATATGCAACCACACAAGTGAACCGGAGGTCGCCCAATACACTTTCCATCATTTTTTGAAATTTAGCAGGCACATTTTTTAACACAAAGAGCATTACGCGGAATTGAAAAATGCCTCACTTCATTTGTATCGTGGTAAGCCATTCTTGCCTTTCCATCACCCAAATCTGGTTGAAGGCATTAACGAGATCCAGCTTAGAGAACACACGAGATTTAGCAATCACCTGACTGATAGTCTGCTCTAAGGGCATAGGGTAGGGATCATGAACCATAACTTTGTTTAAGTGTTTTTAATCCACGCAGGGATGGAGGGAACCATCAGCCTTTTTGGAAAAAACATTGGGAGATGCGACTGGCGATGTCTCTTTAAACAACCAGTCTTTTTTAAGCATATCATCTAACCAGGTATTAAGCACAACATCTTTTCCGCTGTTTGTGGATACAACGGGCAGTTAATATTCATCAACTGTACCATTGTTCTAAATCTGAAGTTAAATTTAATATGACTGGGAAGATATTCCGCCTTTTTGGTTTCAAAGAGCATTCAATAACGCATTAATTCTTTAGGAAAATTGGATGGAAGTCCTACAGGTGAAACGAGGGAAGTAATGGAGCTGCGGCCATGAGTTTTCTTAAGGGTATCAGCTAAAGGAAATTCTCCCTCCATTTGATCATTAGCAAATGACAACATATTTACCTCTAGGTGAATTTAACATGATGTCAGCGCCACAATTCAACCCCCAAGGTTACTGGGAACATTAAGTTTGACATTATGGAGAACTGATTGCATTAGCTAAATTGATGTAATGAGAAAGGTACTGGCTGACGGACTATATATGATGTCTGGGGGCTGCAGAAGCCATCATCACTGAAAGGTTATAAGTCCATGTCCAGATCCAATTACTGGGCTAACTCAACGTTCATAAAATTAGCTGCAGCTCTGGTATCCACCAAAGCCTCAAAGGAGACATGGTGAGATCTGTTACTAATCTTCATAGGTAATAAGAAATAAGCAAAGTTCTGTTTATTGGTAGATTTGATCGTTTCTTTTGCAACTGAAGAAATGGCAGATAAATCAGGGGGAGGGTCAGGAAACATTTTAGGAGTAAAGTTGGGAAGAGCAAGGGCTTTTGGAACTGGCTTCTTCCATATAAGCTTTTACTGAAAAATAATAGGTGAAAAAGGATAACCCAACTCCGATGCAGGGGTAGTGATGGACTCTGAGGCCAGGACTAATACTGGTTTAATGGTAAGAACTGAATCTGCGTCACCGTTAGGTAGTCTGATCATATAATTTCCCCCTTGATAGCTTGAATAATGGTGAGGGGAGGCGTTGATAGTGGTTGCAGCGTTACATATCTAATCCACCATCCTTTAGAGGTGGACTAAACCTCGTGATGGGCAGAGACAAAATCCAACCCTGATCTAAAGATTTCTTGGAGCATATCATTAGAGAACTCTAGTGTGGGAGCCTGTTTGTGGAAGGTAGAGATTAAAGAAGCCAATCTGGGGGCTTCTCCATATTAAAAAAGCAATTGGAATAAACAGTCTGATAGTGACACAGGGGGCTTCAAAACAGCCAATATATCTGCAATCAGTGAGTTGGGATCCCCCACTTGTGAAGTAGAACGCAGAAGTCCTTGTACCCACCAATGGACATCCCCTTCTACCACGTCTGAAAAAGTGACCCCTTGTTGGGCATGGGATAGCGCAGCGGCATTGTTTAGGGCAATAGCAGAACGCATTTGCACTTCAGCAAGGGCGTCAAGAACTTGATTAACAAAATCTTGGGAAGGAACACTCAAATTTCTTATTGAATTTTAGGTGGGGAAGAAGTAGTAATCCACAGGGCTCTGCCACCCTGAAGAAGTTTCTCCAAGGTATAGCGAATACTACCCACAAAATTGGCAAGTGACCAAATGAACAATAGAAAGCAGACTACTGACTGCACGTTAATTTGGTAAAGGGTAACCACTACGGCGCCCACCTTGAAGAGAAGGGCGGAAATGGCAGGAAACAATGGTTGGTCAATTATGTCATGAAAACGGTAGAATTAGTTTAGACTGGCCTGCCAGTTGGGATGCGTGAGCACCCAAAAAGCAAGTCAGAATGCCAGTAGCATTGCCGCTCATACAACGTTGTAGGAGCTGCAAGTTGGGAAATGATGACTCATTGTTATGGAATTAGCATGATAAAAAACCTGAAAATGAACCAAATGGAAACAACACCAGACACTGGGGGTCTCTCTGCAGGGGATTGTACTAATGGGATGGTTTCTACATGGTTGCTGGTGGGTGGGTTCAATACAATTATGGAGACAAGGGGGCAGATCTTTGCTTAGAAATGGTGGATGTAAGGCCACAAGATCCCAGTATATTGATGGCGGATAGTTTCAATGATGGGGTTAAATTGCCAGAAGTTTCTTGCGCATTGAATCCAGTTGACGATGTTAGAAGTGATGGTAATCATCAAAACTGGTAATACTCATCCAGTGTAGGGACTGATAGGCCACCAGATCAATGCCTTTGGGACTTTGGCAAGAAGGATATGAATAAAGTAAAAGTTTGATTTTTAGCGGGAATTTATTGGAAAGTTAAACAAAGAGAATCAACCAACAATTTCCTCAGTACAATGCAACTGATTAAATAATGTTCAATTGATGTGGGTCCAAGCAGGGATTGGGTCCCTCAAATTTGACCTAACTTATAAATTTTTTGGGGAAGGGGGATAATATCTTAATTGGAACCAACATCAAAGGAGTGGCGGCAGGCTGAGTCACCGTCAGTTTGACCTCAAACGCCTGAATCAAGGCTCAACCACATTTCCGTCAGTTGGTATTACAGTGTCTAGACTGATGAGTAACAGTAATTACCCAGGTCCACCCCATGTAGGGGTGGTACCATTTGATTGGAATTGAGTTCAGGATGCCCAGCACACCCTTGCCCCGTCGCTGGGGCATTTTTTTGGTCAAATGTGTTACATTGGCTGCAGCTCTCAATTTAATGGATATGGGTTTCAAACTATCTGCAATAGTTTCCAAGGATACCGTCTGCACATCAGGTATCATCCCTGACAATTTTGAGAGATGGTTAGTATTAGCGATTGTACTGCTGGCTGAGTCAAAACTGTCAGTGATTCTGGCTGATAATTTAATATTTGTCCCTTTTTGACTATATAGTTTTTAATGGTTGATCTTTATTCCCATCAGTTTCGGACTCTTTGACCTTGTTTCAGTGATCTCAGCACAGATTTCCTTAATCTGGCGGACAAGTTAGGCCAAGGTGAGTGAGAGTACCAGAGGAGGGATTCAATGAGTAAGGGCTGTTACCCAGCACTCATCTACCATGTGGGTGAGGTTGCCCTGGGTGACGAGGGGTACAGCCGCCCTCTTCATACCCTTTTTATTTAGAAATAGGAAGATTTTCTGATCCACGCACAGGGGACGTTCCCCTGTATTTACACCATCAAGCAACATCAGCTGGATATACACCCCTCTCAAGACTTCTTTTTTGCTAAGACACTTAGAAATCAGCTGATCCAGCTCTGAGCCTTCCCCTATCATTATTGTATATGGGTCATACTCTTAACAATTGTGGCCACAAAAAATATACCATGATAGAATCTATTACATGAATATAGTGCAGTAGACAATTCAGATCTACTCCAAATAGCTCAAATGGATCTCTATATTTTGTATATACTACCTGGATGTTTTTGAGCCTCACAATTGGCTTTTGCACTTGGCTTCACTTGTCAAATGTGACAAGTGCACATTCATAATGAAGATTAAATGGCGTGTAAGCCCACTAACACTCAGAACATTGTTAAAGATGGCAATCACTGACCAGGAATAGTTGGCAATGTTACCCAATTAGTGGCACCCATTCCCAGTTTTTTTCTTACTGGCTGAAATCCCCATTTCTGCCATCCCTCTTGCCCTTATTTCATTATTTAATTTCTTTAATAAAGGTGCGGAGTTAAAAAGCTGGACCATTACATATAAAAATAAATTGCAACCTTTGTTGGAGCATCCTCTTTTTTAAGAGATCACCCAAATTGGTTCAGTAGTTTCAGATATATGCACAAACAAGCATAAAAAAAGAACAAAAAAGTTATATATAGGTAAATTGAGAACTTTCTCCTTTTTTTAAAGTCAGTTAAAAATGCCAATTGGTAAGGTTATTAAAGGATATTAAAATAATAGAATAGGGTTAGTGGTTTCAGTAATATACAATTTACAATTAGTTATTGTTTTTTTAAATATGTTTGAGATGTTCAATTAGTTTTGGCTGATTGGTTGGTGATTTTGATTGATATGGTTGATCTGGGAGGTTCAATGGTACTACCAAATCAATATATTTGATTTTAAATTATAATTTATTGCGAGGAAGGCTGACCAGGGGATAAACTTCTGAATGTTGACCTGAAAGAAACAAAACTTAGTAACAGGGAAGGCACCCCAGAGAATCGATGCTATCTCTTGTTGCCAGCGGGAACGCCACTATGGGGAGGGGGAGGGAACGTTTAAAGGGGCCTTAACCACAATTGAACATGTGTGGAGGAAAGGGTCCAATTTGATGAACCAAACTGGGAACCAGGAGGAGACCAGCTGATGGCGATGCAGTGGGAGGTACCCAAACATACACACTTGAAAGTGGTCCACCAAATGAGACCGGAATCTGTGGACAGCTTCTGAGAGGGTGGGGGTGGAGCCTGCGATAGCATCTAAGACAATCGTGTGGATATTCCACATGGTGATTGCAACCACCAGAGCATGGAGGGAGGGTGGAAGGGGGGATACCATGGATATAGCAAACATAGCTCTTGACAGACTGAAGGTATGTGTTTGATCCTGGCCAAGAAGACGTTGAACTTCGCGCCATATCACTTTAGAGGTAGGGCACTTCTCCATGCGGTGGAACAGCGTTCCATACTGGCCACACATGACGCAGGATGAGTGTAAAGTGTTAGAGTGCTCAGCCATATGGTACACCCGCCTCAGGCAGCGCCACACATGGGAACGGATTTGAGGCTGCAACATAGGGTGGTGTGCGTATTTCCAAATAGTCTTCTGGGTCTCAATGGAATAAGGGATGTCCATCATGTCCAGGTAGTCCGCCCTAGATAGGACATGGGGCCGTGTGGGATCAAGCCATCTTGAATGGGTAACCCCTGTACCTCCTGTGTGAACTGAGGAGAGGGGTGGCCTCTCTGGGCTGTGTGTCCAAAATATGAATTCTCCACTCAGTGCTCCGCATGGAGAGTAGGATGCGTTTGTAGTGGGTTTTAGTCCCGTGAGGACCTGTGGCCGATGTGTGTGATGCGAGGTATTTCATCAGGGAGTGGGGGTTCGATGGATTGTTGAGGCCCAAGGCGCGGGAGAAGTTGGAGCGGGCTGCGCGGGACCAGTGTTGGGAGGGAAAGTAGGGGCGGTGATGGCCGCTATCCAGGTACCCAAGATCTTGGCAGCATGGGCTCTGAAGTCGAGCAGACCCATGCCACCCTGATGATGAGGGCCAAACATGACCTCTAGCCGTACAGATGGAGGGCGGCCTGACCAAAGCCATCCTTGCAGCAGGGCATGCAAGGATTTGAAGAAGCATGGGGAGAAGGGGATGGCGTGGGCTCCAAACCAGACTTTGTAGAGGAGCATAGAGTTGGCTAAAACAACTCTGCCAGTAAGGGAAGTGGGGTGGGCTCTGAGAGAGGCCATTCACTTCGTCACGTTGTCCAGAATACACCTCTCCATTACTGCTGACGCGTATCCGCCTGCCTCCACCCACATGCCCAGATGGCGCATGAGCCCTATGGTAGGACGTGGCACAAAGGGGAGCACCAGTGGAGTGGTGTGTGTTGAGTTAGTAAGGCGTGGGCGTGGGCGAGCAGATGGGCCGGGTTGGGAACTAATTGCTGGGGCCCAGCAGTTCTGTAACCGACCAAGGAGGATGATTTTGGTTTTGGAAGCGTTCAGTGCCGCGTTACCTACCCAGGAATACTCCTGGATGAGAGCTTCCAGCGCGCGTGCATCTTGATTATTAGACACCCCAACCACACAATCATCTGCAGACGCCATCATCTTGACTGGGTCTTGGCCTAGCATATGGACCCCAGTGAGTTGGGCATTCACATTTCGAAGTAGTGGGTCAAGGCTGAAGTTGCATAAGTGTGGGCTGAGGGGGTCCCCTTGTCGCAAGCCCCTTTGAGGGCGTCTTACTTCCGTTAGGAAGCCAGGGCCACATACTGCCATTGTTGTAGATTCTTTGAGCAGCATCACCCAGTTGATGAAGTGAGGGGGTAAGCGGAATTTATGGAGGCAGGCCCTGAGGTATTCCCAGTTTACTCTATCATAGGCCTTCTGTTGGTCCAAGAATACAAGTGCCCCAGAGGCTGTAGACTGACATGCATTAGCCACAGAGTGCACGTTATCCCAAATCGACCTGCTGGGTATGAAGCCAAATTGCTCTGGGGAGATGGTGGTAGATGCTATACTTCCTAAACGGTTAGCCATGATTTTTGTTAAAATTTTAGTATCCATGTTGGTTAAAGAAATGGGGCGCCAGTTGGCTAAATCAAGTTTATCCCCATTCTTGTAGAGTGTGACAGTAAAGGCCTCATGTCCTCCTGGTAGGAGGCGCGTATCCAACAGGCTCTGGTTAAGTGAAGCAAGTAGCAGTGGGGATATATATTTGAAGTATTTTTTGTAGAATTCATATGGGACGCCATCTGGGCCAGGGCATTTCCAGTTAGGTGCACCATAGATGGCTGTCCATAATTCGTTTGGAGTAATTAAATTCATTATTTCTGGGTATTGAGAAATGGTGCAGATGTGGGCTCAGTCAAGAAATTCTGCCACTTTGGCCAGCTAAATTGGATCAGATTGGTATAACTTGGAGTAATACTTCTGTGTTTTGATTGCCACTTTGGCTGGCATATCCGCGATGGAATCATCCAATCTTTGCACCTGTGTGCATGCCATGCTCTGGCATGGTGTGAAATATTTTAAAAAAAAATATGCAGTGCACTTGTCACCCTTTGTGATGCGTTTGTCCCTGTATTGAACACAAACCTGATGTTTGTGTTGCCTTTTGAGTGCGTTGAGGTGGGCAGCTGCTTCTGCCCACTCCCGGCCCCATGCAGGGCTGTATCCTTTAGTGGGGATATTGGACTCCAGGTGTTCCAATTCTGCCAGGGCGCGTGAAATGACTGCTGATGTGGCTCGTGAGCATCTGGAGGAGAGGTGGCGAGAGTGGCGGATGGTATCCTCTTTGTAGGTTGCCCATGTGGAGATGGGGTCTGCGCCAACGTGTTACAAACTCTTTTGCCAAAGTTGATGATTCCACCCAAGTGGAAAATCCTGGCGACGCGAGTTTGGGGGGGCGGAGCTTGCACCAGTTTGGGGCCCTGGCCACTGTAGTGGGTAGGTGGTAGGTTATTGGGACAATTTGGTGGTCGAAGAATTCCATTTTTGTTGTTTTGAGGTGGGAGATATGGGGTTGGAATTTCGCCGGCATAGGATAAGATCAATGCAGGTCATGGACCTTAATTGGCCATTGTGGACGTGGGGGAGCATCATGTTTTTGAGCAGCAGGGCATGCCGCAGCAGCACATCCATCAACCTGAGGGTGGCCTTTAGAACTCGCTATTCTACGTGACCCTGGGGGGCATGGGGTGAGGAAGGCCATTAGTCCGTTGGTATGTTTAGCCAACAGTTCATGTCACTGACTACAAAAGGGTCTGGGGGTAATGGGAGGGATTTGACCAACGAGAAAAATTCCTGACACTTGCATGCACCGTTTGGGGCATAGATGTTGACAATAGCGTGCACCATGTCAGCCCATGAGAAAGTGACAACAAGGACTCAGCCATTTAGGAAGGATTCTGACAATAAAAATTCGAAAAAATTGTTTTTCTGAACTAGCACCCCACAGTGCTCTGACCAAAAGGATTGGAATGGGAGGAGCATGGTTTTACAAGCATCCTCAGAACCTCAAGGACAGTGGGACTCCCGGATGGTTAGGATATCCACGGATAAATTTTGTTGTAAAAAACTCAGTTTCCTAGCCCAGGATGGCAAGGCCTTGAGTCCGGCAATATTCAACGTCCCTAAAGTGAAGGTTTCCCCCTTCACACCTTAGGTGTGAGGGGGTGGGCAGCTGGGCCCACTAGCCTCCTCTAGATCCCCACAGGCCTTCATGGCAGCGCAAGCGTTTGCAGTGACGCTATCAGTATTTTTGTGTGATTTTTGTGGAAAGAGTTGCATTGGCTTTTTCCTTCACTTTTTGTTTCCCCAACATTGGACGAATTTTTTGCAGTGCGGATGAGTTTGGTGCACCATCAAGCGGGGCAAAAAAAATTTTCAGATAGGTTGAAGGCCAAGTTGGTTTCATTTGGAGCTTGGTTGTAAAGATCGGGAGAATTTGAGTTGCCCATCGGACCCTCAGATTGGCCCAATCAGTATGGGCTTCCCAATCTGATTGGTTGATGGACTCCTGAGTTGTTTCCACCATGATGGTTTCAATGTCCTCCTGGCATTGGGAGTGTGGGATGGCGGTGGTGGCTTTGGCCGCTTCCTTGGCCGCGGCCCTGTGGGCCTGCTTGGCCTTCTTCCACTCTTTCAGGGAGATAGGCTTTACCAGTAGGTATCAGCCTTGTGCTCCCCATGAGAAAGCCTCTTTGGTGCTTACAGTTGGTTTGTAGTGCACCTCTCCATTGGCCATGGCTGCTGAGGGGTGCTCTTGAAATGTGACACCCTCCTTGGTGGGGCATGCATGCACCTTATGGCTGAACATGTCACAGTGGGTGCAGATGGGGGGCGCGCTGTCCACGGTCACCCAGAATGGGTGGGTGGTATTCCCTTCAATATTAATAAAGGTGGAGTGCAGGATCTGGGTTAGGTCCTTTGCAATCTCCTTGTTTGGAGTCAGAACTGCAATGGCTTTGCCAGTGCACAGGTGTTGCATCAGCGTGAAGCGTTGCATTTTGAAAGATTGTATTTCACTGTAGATGGCGAGACCATCTTTTAGGTGTTTTTCCAAAATGTCATGTTTTACTGTAGTTGGCAAAAAGTCAAACGTGAGGAAAATTTGGTTTGATTTTGTCCATCTGGTACATTTGGTTTTGATGACCCGTTGCCCTTTGGGGATGTCAACCACTATGTGCACTTCAGCATCCTCATCTGCTGCTTCTTTGTTTTTAAAACCTAGGTCCAGCCAACTGCATGACATGGAGTGAGGTGCAACATACACCACAGTCAGCAAAAAGGTGTGCACATCTCCACAAAATTTATCCCATAAGGCCGTTTGTTGAATGTCCAGAAACACATGGACTCCGTATTCCACCAACAAAAGTGGCTGGGAGTGTGGCGTGTTGATGTACTGGTTGCATCATGCTTGCCATGCAAGGATTTCCAGGGAAATAGTGACCGCCAGTTTTTTAAAATTTTTGTCTATTCTGCCAGTTTCTCTGGGGCATTTTTGAACGTTGGAGGCCGCAGGCCTTCCACCTGCTCCTCTCACTTTACTTGCCCAACTGCTCCCTGATATGGGTGCAGACTAATCCCCTCTGTGAGATTATCAAACTATATTCAGACTTGAATTGAATAGGTTGCAAAAGTGATTGCAACGAGAGAAAAATTTCAATTAATTAGTTTTGTTGATTTGAGCTTTATAGTATCATAGATACTTTAACCTTTTTGTATAAAGTTATAAAATTATTATATTATAAGTTTCAGTGGAAAAATACATTTTTGTTAAATATTAATGCTACTATAACTTAAGCTTTGCATGAGAAGGATTTTCAGTTTCCCATTCTCTAAGTTTTGTTTAGCAAATGATAGTTAATTTTAACTTTAACAAATTTTGGGGTCCAGAATTAAAAATAAATACTTTATTTTATTACCTTTGCCTTAGGGTTATATATAGCCTTTTTTGTCAAATTAGTTTATTTCCTTAGCTTTTACTAAATTTCTTTAGTAAAAATGGCTCTAGTAAGGTTCAGCCCAGGGATTTTACTTTTTTGTTTTTTTACTTTTTTAATTTTTTTACTTTTTTTATTTTTATTTGGGGAAGGATGGCCAGGGGATGGACACTTCTGATATGTAAGCTAAAAAGAACTAATATCATCAAGAGGCACCCCAGAGTAACAAATGATGTCTCCTGTTGCCAGCAGGAATGCCAAGAAAAGAAAGGGGGTATTGTAGGGGCTTGCGCTACTATTGAGCACATATGCAGGAAAGGGTCTGAAGTGATGAACTAAACTGGAAACCAAGATGAGACCAACTGATGGCAATGGAATGGTAGTTAACAAAACAACCATGCTTGAAAGTGGTCCATAAGGTGCAACTGGAACCAGCATACAGCTTCCTGAAGGGTGGGAGTAGAGCCTGAGATGGCATCCAAGACAACTATGTGAATAGTCCACATAACAATTGTAATATTAAGGCCAGGAGGGAAGGTGAGATAGGGGAGTTTAAGGACAAGGTGAAAATGTCCATAAATAGGCTGAAGGCCATGTTTGATCCTGGCAAAAAAGACTCCAAACCTCTTACCAGATCGTTTTTGATGGAGGGCACTCTTCCAGGTGTAAACCAAAATCCCATACTGGTCACACTCAACACATGATGAGTGCAATGCATTGGAACACTCAGCAGTATGGTATACCCATACTAAGCAGCACCACACAT
>JAKSZP010014091.1:0-18389 GCA_022478985.1 Massospora cicadina | reverse complement strand
TTTGGTAATTTTTATCATTGTAGTTGAATCCCCAAAAATGTCATCAATATATGCCACTGCGCATGAAATGATCCCTCGCTCGGTATAACCCCTCTGGAAAACACGGGACGCTATCAACCCTGAACGAAATGACTTTAAACCATTCTATGGCATGTGTGGGATGTGCACCCTTTGGGCCCCTCCACTCAGATTTGGGTGGAAGGCGGGGAATGATCAATTTTAAAAGAAATCGATTTGGTGATTCTTGGGAGATCACAGCCCCCAGTGAGAAATTATTTCCCAGTCTAGGACTTTAATGGGGCCATAATAAACCCTTAAAAGGTGTCATTAGGCCAGTGCCCCACGGGGGAAAACCCCAAGCGTTTTCTTTATTTGATCCTTTGGCCTTTTTTAATCAAATTTTTAATCCTGATCCCTCCAGTGTACGGGTTATGTGGAAAATTTTTTTTGAGGTTTAAATTTTAAGGGGTTATTTTCTTGGGTGGGTAAAAATAGTCACCTTATATAAAAATATTTTTTTTAAAAATTTCCCAATATTAGGTTATCGTGGGTAGATCAGCCCACATAATTTGGGGTATTCTTTCATGCCCCCAGAGCGTTTTTTCCAAAATTGGGCAAAATTTTGGAGAAAGATAGTATGGTAAAAAAAAATTACTTAAGTTAAAGGAAATTCCTGTATTTCCATCATTCTTTTCCCCGGGAACTGGATAATGGTCCAGAATCCCCAAAGAAATTCTGGAACTGTCCCGGGGTAAATTAAACAGAAACTGGAGGATGTCTTTGTCCTTTGGATAGTGCTTTTAAAACCCCTTTAAAAACCCCTAACCCTTTTAAATAATAAAAAAAACCAAATATAAATTTGCTTCATCACTCCCTTTGGAACTATCTGGTTTTTCCCAAATTAAAAAATAAAAAATGATTAATTTTTCAAAATGTTAAAGGCACCTCTCCCGTGGGGGTGGTTAATCATGGGAAAAACTGTATTTGTTAAAAAAGGGGGAAACATTGCTGCCACCGGAGCATATGGGGCGGGGTTGATGTGGGCGTGTCCATCAGTGGTGCGGGTTTAGATCTTCAATTATGGGATTTGACAAGATTTTCAACTTGTTAATGTTTCCACCTGTGGGGGCAGTGAAGGTTTGGTTTTGGTATGAATATGGTTGGGGGTCTGTCAGATCATCACTGACCAAATTCTTAGTTGGTTTGTGGGTTGTCCCGAATTATTCTATCGGACCTCTTATGTGGGGGGAATGATTCGGGTGGGAGAATAGACTGGTGTGTTGTGTCCCCAATACAGCATGCCTCACTTTTTAAAATTGGAGGGTTACGGTGGGGAAAAACCCTTCAAGCACAAAGGGGGTTCTTGAAATAATTTTGCTGGACTGGTTCACTTTTTCCTTAGGATTATTCCATTCCCTTATTTACTCAATTGTCCCTCTTTTTTTTTTGGTACTTCATCCCTTTTGGGGGGATAGGTTAATCTGGTGTACCAGACGTGTAACTTAGGGTGGATAATTCTTTGTAGGTCAGATTACAGGGCGGGCCCAATCTTCTGGGCTATTCGTGGCCCTTATAAAGTTTGGGCTCATTGTATTATGGCATGTGAAATTCAACTTCTTTGTTAAAAAAGCTCGGAGTGAATCAATGAAAATATCCTCTGGAATTTTTAGGGGCTCTGCAATTTAATGAAAGTCCTTAATATGGTTCTCAAATTCAGGGTTCAAACCTCTTTATTGAAATAATTGGAACAGGAGCTGCAGCCATAAAGCCGGGAAACCACCATAGGCAAAACAATCATGAAAAGTGAGGGGGGTAACTCTTCCAGATGCGAATTTTGGTACAACAGGGTGTGGGCCAATTTTACCTTGCCTTAAGAGGCGTCCAATAGGTTAAGCATTGTTGGCCCTCAGAAGCTTCAATGGTCCCAATTAAAGCTGCTTGCAATTTGAGCTCTGCCTGAACTCAAAGAAAATGGTGAGCCACTTTGTCCAAAGGGCATGAGGCGGTCCCCATCACCACTAAGTTTCACGATTGGGCACTTGAGTGGAGATAATTGGTTGCGCTGCTTGAATGAGCAGTACTTGTTTGAAGGCCTTAATTAGCTCCACCCATGACCAGAAGGTCAGGAGGGGCCCTAAGTCCATATAGCTCTATTTAGCTGTTAAAGAGACCAGGTTCAGAAGATTTTGAGCCATGACATGAAAGCAGTGTTAATTGGCTGAGTTAATATGTCAGACAACTAACTTGCCAAGTAAAGACTTGACAAATTGGGTATGCTTCAATACCCATGATAGGATCCAAAATCCACAAGGCATCACCATTCTGATGATATGCAAAATTTGAACCACTCGGGGATAAATGCAGAAAGTATTAAACTTATGAACATCATTCCCACCCCAACCACTAAGCTGAGCGCTGGCAGTAATCTTGACCAAATTATGCACAATGAGTTAGACTGCCTATGTCTGTGGGAGGACTGTTCCCCCCATCTAAGATTAGCATATGGGTCATGCTTCTGATTCATTAGGATATGCGCCTAATAATGGGGGGTTTAAAATTGTTTAATTTTGGGACCCAAGGGTTTCACCTAAAAATTCCTTGCCAAATTGACGTTCCTGTTTTCTTTGTAATTGTAGCAGATTAGATTAAATGATGGATTGACCCGCCCTTCTAGTTTTGGGTTTTTTTGGGCCTCCCCAACTCATTTGGACATGCACTTATACTGAAAGGCAACAATCGTTTTGTTGGGTTTAATCTCAACAGTACCCCCCAATAGTGACTGCCAAATTAGCATATTGGTTTTTCTATAATCATGGCGGATTAGATTTAAGGGTTTAAATTTTTCCCATTATTGATACTTTTGGATATTTTTCCCCTGAGGGGAGTGTCGGGTTTTCCCCCGGGGTCGCTCGGTGGTGCTAACACTGGGGAACCCAAACAAGTAGGCTGACTGAAAGGGGCTTGCGTCAGCCAAGAGGACGGGGGCGGCTCCTGACGTGACAATGGATGAACTCCATTCTTTTGAGTAAATTAAACTTAAAGATATAAGATAAAATAGATTTTATGAACAGGAAATTTCTTTTTTTAGAATAATAATTGGGGATATTTATAGGGGATTTAAGGAAAATTGGGGAAAGAATTTTGTGGCCCCATCCAAGAAGGGTTTCTCCTGTCCTTCTGGATTGCCCCCCTATTACGACCCTTGGATCAAGCCACCCTCGTGAAACCCGGTCAGGTGAAACCCCCGGTCACATGTCCTAAGGAAAGGGAATGTACCATTTCCCCGAATTTGGGGGAACTCATACCAAACCCCAAAATCAATATAAAAGGAATTTGAATCTTATTTTTGAATCTAAAAAAATTTTTGGATTAACACCCCCCCAAAGGATGTCAATCCTTCCCCCCGGGCAAAAGGGTTTACACCTAACCCAGGGGAAAAACCTGACAGAGCCCCCCCCAAGCCTTGGCCTAGAAGGGGGGCAAGTTGTGGCCAAAAGGGCAGAGCACTCAAGTTTTGGGGGGGTACGGAGCCTCAGGCGAAATGCAGACCAGGTCAGTGATAGTGCCTGTTGTGGTTAGGGTTTGAAGCTGGGCAAAAACATTTGGGTAAAACCCTTATAATTGACTCAGAGGTCTCAGGTGTGAATAGGGTTTGAAGCCAGACAAATTCATTGGCTAAAAACCCTCATATTAAATTCAGATCATTTTTTGGGAAAGGTGTCTTCAAGCTTTGATCTGCATCTGCTCTATCTGAGCTTTTTGGTTTTTGTGGTGGCTGGCTTCGAGCTTCCATTTTGGTTTTTTCTGGTCAGTTAACTCCGCCCCCATATGATCCCCCCATTTGTACATCCCCTGCGCCATCTCAGCCATGCGCTTCACCCCCCAATTTTCTTTCATTTTGGTTGCCTTTTGAACCGGCATCTGGCGATCACCTTATCCGCCAGCAGATTCAGGTAAGGCTCGGGGAAAAGGTCATCGACAGTGGGTAGCATGGTTGAGTGACCCCAGAGCTTGGGGGATGGCCTGGCGATGGTGGGCATGTCCCCCCGAATTTGTCTTGGGATTGGGGTGATCAAATCCCCCTCCCAACCAAAAACGCCATGCAACAAGGTCTGAGAGGAAACTGCAAAGTGGGCCATAAGGTTGGCCCGTGTATAGGTACATCTGCTGGTTTCTTGGGCTTTTCTTCTTCAGGACTCTCATCTTTGTTGGGACTGGTGCTATACCAATTAAAGAGTCAAACCAGGTCATCTAAATTATTTATTTTAATTAAATTTGGCTAATCTTGGGGGGGGTGCCATCAAAATCGGAAACAATGGATTGCCAGAAAGGAGTCTTTAAGCTTCACTTTTTCTTAACTCTCATCTTTGTTGGGATTGGCGCTATCCCAATTGGAGATAAACGGTTAAACTAAATTAGTTATTTTCTTAATATTTGGCCCAATCTTGGGGGGGGTTCCATAAAAAATCAGAAGGTGGTAGCATTTCGGGAAAAAGAGTTATTGAGCTCTGCTTTTTTTTGAATCTTGTCTTCATTGGGATTAGGGGTCCAAATCTGAGAGTAAAAACTGGGCATTTTAGATTTTTTTTTTTTAGTAGTTTGGGGCCCCAAATCTTGGGGGGGGCGTTGTAAAAGTCAGAAAGCGGTGGCATTGCTGGAAAAGAGACATTGAGCCTATTCTCAACGGGGGAGGTAAGTCCCAGGGTATTTTCCTTGGCTTTTAAATCCATTTATTTTTTGGGTGTTTTAAAATTTTAAACCCAAATTTTAAAATTGGGGGGAAGGCCGACCATGGGACGGTTTTCCAATTGTTCCCAAAAGAAAAAAAACTTAGTACCAGGGGGGGCACCCCAGAAACGTGCTATCTCTTGTTGCCAGTGGGAACGCCACTTATGGGGGGGGGGAAAACGTGTAAAGGGGGCCATAGCCAAAATTGAAACGTGTGGGGGAAAGGGGTCTGATTTGATGAACCAGACGGGAACCAGGAAGAGACCGCTGTTGGCGACGTGGTGGGGGGACCCAAACATCCATGCTTGAAAGTGGTCCACCAAATGGGCCCGCAATCTTTTACCGCTTCTGGGGGGGTGGGGTGGAGCCTGCGATGGCATCTAAGACAATCGTGTGGAGGGTTCCACATGGCGATTGCAACCCCAAAGCACGAAGGGGGGCAAAAGGGGGGGATGCCATTGATAGAGCGAACATATCTCTTGACAGACGGGAAGGGATGGGGATTCTGGCCCAGAAGAGCTTGGAACTTCGCGCCATATCACTTTAGGGGAAGGGCACTTCTCCAGGCGGTGAAACAGCGTTCCATACTGGCCACACACGAAAAGGATGAGTGTAAAGCGTTAGAGCGCCCCCAGCGGCCGATACACCCCACCTCAGGCAGCGCCCACTGGAGCAGACTTGAGGTTGCAACAGAGGATGGTGTACATATTTCCAGATATATTTTGGGTCTCAATGGAGTAAGGGATGTCCATCATTTTGGGTGGCCCACCCTGGATGGACATGGGGTCGAATGAGGATCACGCCATCATGGATGGGTAGCCCCTGTACCTCTTGGGGAGCTGAGTAGGGGGGCGGCCTCTTGGGATATGTCCCCCAATACGAATTCTCCCCCAGCGCTCCGCAGGGAAAGAGGAGGGATTCGTTTGTAGTGGGTTTTAGCCCCGTGAGGCCCTTGGGGATGATGTGAAGCGAGGTATTTCATAAAGGGAGTGGGGGTTCAATGGATTGTTGAGGCCCAAGGTGGGGGGAGAAGTTGGAGCGGGCTGCGTGGGACCACTTTTGGGAGAGGGAGTGTGGGGGTGGTGACGGCCGCAATCCAGGTACCCCAGGATCTTGGTGGCATGGGCTTTGAAGTCAAAGCAGGCCCATCCCACCATGATTTTGGGGGCCCAAAACATGACCTCTAACCGCACTAATGGAAGGCGGCCTGAAAAAACCCCACCCCTTGCAGCAAGGCGTACAAGGATTTGAAAAATTTGGGGGATAAGGGGAGGGGATGGGCCCCAAAAACCAGATTTTGGGGGGAATGGGGGGTTGGGCCAAAAACAATCCTGCCAGGGGAAGTGGGTGGGCTCTGAAAAAGGGGCGTTTCGTTTCATCACGGTACTAAAAATCGGCACTCCATTACTCCCGACGCATATCCGCCTGCCCCCCATCCACACCCCCCAAAAGGCGTTTTGGTTTTATGGGGACGTGGACGGGGGGAGCCCGTGGGGGCGGTTTTTTTTTTAATTTGTGGGGCGGGAGGGTGGGCGAGCAAGGGGCCGGTTGGGAAAAACAATTGCTGGGGTCCAGGGGGTTTCCAAAAACCCCCCCGGGAGGATGAATTTCGAGAGGTTTTGGAAGCGTTCAGTGCTGCGTTGCTTACCCGGGAATCTCCTGGATGAGAGCTTCAAGAGCGCGTGCATCACAGGTTATTGACACCCCCACCACACAATCATCTGCAAACGCCATTATCTTGACTGGGGCTTGGCCTGGCACGTGGACCCCAGTGAGTTGGGCATTCACATTTCGCAGTGAGTGGGTCAAGGCTGAAGTTATATAAGAGTGTGTTAAGGGGGTCCCTTGGCGTAGGCCCCTTTGAGGGCGGACTACTTCCGTTAGGAAGCCAGGGGCACACACTGCCATTGTTGCCGATTCTGTGAGCAGCATTACTCAGTTGATGAAGCGAGGGGGTAGGCGGAATTGATGGAGGCAGGCCCTGAGGTATTCCCAGTTTACTCTATCATAGGCCTTTTGTTGGTCTAAGAATACAAGTGCCCCAGAGGCTGTGGACTGACATACATTAGCCACAGAGTGCACGTTATCCCAAATCGACCTTCTGGGGATGAAACATAATTGTTCTGGGGAGATGGTGGCAGATGCTACAGTCCCTAAACGTTTTAGCCATGATTTTTGTTAAAATTTTGGTGTCTTTGTTTGTTAGAGAAATGGGGCGCCAGTTGGCTAAGTCTAGCTTATCCCCTTTCTTGAAGAGTGTGACAGTGAAGGCCTCATGTCCTCCTGGTAGGAGGCGCGTTTCCATCTGGCTTTGGTTAAGTGAGGCGAGCAGCAATGGGGATATATATTTGAAATATTTTTTGTAGAATTCATTTGGAATGCCATCTGGGCCTAGGCATTTTCGGTTTGGTGCACCACGAATGGCTGTCCATAATTTGTTCAGAGTAATCAAATTCATTATTTCAGGGTTTCAGAAAATGGAGCGGATGTGGGCTCAGTTGAGTAATTCTGCCACTTCGGCTGGCTGAATTGGGTTGGAGCGGTACAGCTCAGAGTAATACTGTTGCTTTTTGATTGCCACTTCAGCTGGTGTATCCGCAATGGAATTATCTGATCTTCACACCTGTGTGCAGGCCACGCTCTGGCGTGGTGCAAAATTTTTTTTAAAGAAATGTGTGGTGCACTTGTCGCCTTTTGTGATGCATGTGGCCCTGTACTGAACACAAACCCAATGTTTGTGTTGTCTTTTGAGTGCGTTGAGGTGGGCAGCTGCCTCCACCCACTTCCATCCCCATGCAGAGCTGTATCCTATAACTGTAATGTTGGACTCTAAGTGTGCCAATTCTGCCAGAGTGCATGAGATAACCGCTGATGTGGCTCGTGAGCATCTGGAGGAGAGATGGCGAGAGTGGCGGATGGTGTCATCTTTGAAAGTTGCCCATGTGGAAATGGGGTCCACACAAAATGGTGTAACAAACTTTTTTGCCATAGTTGCCTCTTCTACCCATGTGGAAAATCCTGGCGACCCGAGCTTGGGGGGGCAGATTTTGTACCAATGTGGGGCCTTAGCAGCCATGACAGGTAGGTGGTAGGTTAGCGAAACCAGTCAATGGTCAGAGAAAACCAAATTTTGTTGTCTTGAAGTGGGAGATGTCGGGTTGGAATTTTGCTGGCATTAGAATAATGTTGATGTGGGTCATGGACCTAAATCGGCCGTTGTGGACATGGGGCCGTGTCATGTTTTGAGCAGTGGGGCATGCCATGGCAGCACATCCATTAACCTGAGGGTGGCCTTTAGAACGCGTAGTTCTACGTGACCCTGGGGGCGTGGGGTGAGGAAGGCCACTGGTCTGTTGGTGTGTTTAGCCAACAGTTCATGTCACTTGACTATGAAGGAGTCTGGGGGTAGCGGAGGGATTTAACCAATGAGAAAAATTCCTGATGCTCGCATGCACCATTTGGGGCATAGATGTTGATATTGCGTGTGCTGGTTGGCCTACGAGAAGGTGACAACAAGCACTCGGCAATGTTTCTGAGGATAAGAATCTTAAAATTATTTTTCTGAATTAGCACCCCACAGTGCATCAACCAAAAGGATAGGGATGGGAGGAGCATTGTTATCAAGCTTCCTCAGAACCTCATGGACAGTGGGCTCCTTGATGGCCAGGATATCTGAGTAAATTGTGTTGTAAAAACTCAGTTTCCAAGCCTGGGACAGGGAGGCCTTGAGTCCGGCGATATTCAACATCCCTATGGTGAGGGTTTCCCCTTCGCACCTTAAGTGCAAGGGGGTGGGCACCTGGGCCCACCATCCTCATCTAGATCCCCATGGGCTTTCACAGCAGCGCGGGTGTTGGCAGCAACGCTATTGGAGTTTTTTGTTGATTTTGCAGAAAGGACCACATTGGCTTTAGCCTTCACTTTTTGTTTTCCCAACGTCGGACAAATTTTTTGCGGTGCAGGTGAGTTTGGTGCACCGTTGAGTGGGTCAAAAAAAATTTTTGGTTGGGATGGGTCCAAAGTGGAAGTTTCAATTGTGAGCTTGGGTACAACGATTGGGTGAGATCAAATGTCCCGGATCCTTGAATTGAGTGGCCTGCTCAGCATAGGCTTCCCAATCTGATTGGTTGATGGATTACTGAGTTGCTTCTGCTGCGAAGGTCTCCTGTCCTCCTCCTGGCACAGTGAGTGTGGGATAGCGGTGGTGGCTTTGGCCACTTCCTTGGCACAGCCCTACAGGCCTGCTTGGCCTTCTTCCACTCTTGTGGGGAGATAGGCTTTACCAGTAGGCCAGCAGCCTTGTGCTCCCCACGGGAAGGCCTCCTTGGTGCTTGCAGTTGGTTTGTAGTGCGCCTCTCCGCTGGCCATGGCCACCAAGGGGTGCTCTTGGAATGTGACGCCCTCCTTGATGGGGCATGCGTGTGCCTTATGGCTGAATGCGTTACAGTGGGTGCAAATGGGGGCGCGCTGTCCACAGTCACAGGAATGGGTGGGTGGTATGCCCTGCAATATCAATAAAGGTGGAGTGTGGGATCTGGGTTAGGTCCTTTATAATCTCCTCAGTTGGGGGTCAGAACTGCAATAACTTTGCCGGTGCACAGGTGTGGCATCAGCATGGCGTTGCATTTTAAAAAAAATTTTATTTTGCCATATACGGCGAGACCATCTTTCAGGTGTTGTTTAAAAATTTTCCCTTTTACCGTAGTAGGCAAAAAATTGAACGTGGGGAAAATTTGGTTTGATTTTGTCCCTCTGATGCATTTAGTTTCGATGACCCATTGCCCTTCAGGGAGGTTGGCCACTATGGCACCACTGCAGCCTTTTTTGCTGCTGTTTTTTCTTTTAAACCTAGGTCCAGCCAACAGCATGACATGGAGGAGGTGCAAAAAATACACCCGGGTTAAAAGGGAAAAATTTTGTGTACATCTTCACAAAATTTTCCCATTTGGCCCTTTTTTTGGGTGTCCAGAAACACGCGGACTCCGAATTCCCCCCAACAAAAATGGCTGGGAGTGTTTGGATATTGATGTACTTTTGGGTTTCATCATGCTTGCCATCAGTATCTCTGGGGAAAAAGTGACCGCCAGTTTTTTTGTGTTTTTTAATTCCCCTGATTTCTGGGAGGTGTTTTCAAATGTTGGGAGCGCGGGGCGCTTCCACCTGCTCCTCTTACCTTGCTTGCCCAATTGCTCCTTGACATGGGCGCAGACTAATCTCCTCTGTGAGATTATCAAACTAGATTCAGTCTTGAATTGAATAGGCTGAAATAGTGATTGCAACGAGAAAGAAAGTCTGCACTGATTGTGTTTTAGGCTTCCTGCAAATTTTTGAAGCTTGTTAAAATTGAAAATTGTTTCTTGACTTGCATCCAACTTTGAATGGAGGTTTTGGTTTCATATTTAATAAAAATTATAGTTAGTATTAAAATTAATTATCTTTGAATTTTGAGCACTTGGATCATTTTGATTTTCACTTTTCAACCAAAGGATGAGTTGTAGCTTGGCCAATTTTTTCTTGATTTTATTTAAAGCTGAAAGGTTTTTATACATAACCCTTTTATCACAGTAAACTGGTCCTAGCGCCCAATAGTCATCCCGCTGGGTGATGTCCTCAAAGGCTTCTTTTCTCCAGAAGCATCCCACATCCTCTTGAACCATGATGCTTGGTCCCTGTGATAATTTATTGTCTTCATTAATCTTTTTATTTTATGATGCTTGCATTTTGGCTCAAATTTATCGTTTTTTATTCTTTAGGCGTTTTTAACAGGTCCAGCAAGGGCTTCAGCTGACTGGGAGCTCAGAAGCAATCAAAGTCTTTGGGGTTTACCTTGAAGGAATTCCTTGTGAATTCAGACCCAACTGTGGTGGGGTCTTGGCCATTCCATTAGAGGTAAGTGAGAAGATTGTGTCCGGTGTGCTCATGGTGGGGTTCATTATCATCCAAGGTTGAGGGTAGCACCTCAGGGCGCGCCAGGGAAGCGCCCCTGTAGTGAGCACCAGTTGTTTGGTGTCCATAAGATGCTCTCGCTGGTGCTAACGCTGGGAACTCAACAAGTAGGCTGACTGCAAGGGGCTGACGTCAGCCTTGAGGACAGGGGCGGCTCTGAACGCGACAATGGATGAGACTCCGTTCATTTTGAGTAAATTAAACTTAATAAAGATATAATATAAATAGATCTTATAAATGGAACTACTTTATTAAAATAATAATTAGGGGATATTTATAGGGTATTTGGAGACACGTGGCACAAAGATCATCGTGGCCTCATCCAAGAAGGGTTTCTCCTGGCCTTCTGGATTGCCCACTATTCTGACCCTTACTTTTATCAAGCCACCCTCATGACCAGGTCAGGTGATATCCCAGATCACATGTCTTAAGAGAAGATGTGTACCATTTTTCGAATTTGGGGTAACTTATCAAGCCCCAAATTCAATAAACTTTCAGATTTGACTCTTATTTTTGAATCTAAATATCCATTTAAGATTTACACCTCTTGAAGGGGGGATGTCAATCCTTCCCTGGACAAGGCTTACACTCTTAACCCAGGGAAAATCCCAACAAGGAGCATTGTGTAAAACTCATGGGGACTACACCTGAAGGTTTCTGCGCTGAGAGAGGCATTAGCTGAGATAACTAATGTGACATCAATGATCATTACTGATACAAATGAGTGAAGGCCCTCCAAAGGTTAAAGTTGTTCCTTTTGGGACAGCCAGAATAATTGAAATTTTTATCAAAATCTTAAAGTAATTTTAGCTAAATTTAAAAGGTTTATTAAGGATATGACGAAGAAACCCACCACTCTACCAGTAACAGAGAACTGTGTATTTTAAGTTGAAGGAAATTTAGGGGCGTGGAATGTGAACATTTCTTGCAACTGGACGCCCAGATCTGCTCAAAACGCCAGACTTTTTTGTTCAATGACTCAGCTTGACATTGTGAGTGTCTCAATTTGCAGTTCCTGATGTTGAACTTTTCTTTCGTCAGGGTTACATAATACTTGCATATCTCACAATTTTCCTTACATAATTTTACTCTTGGAGGGGCTTTCGCCAGATCAATCTCTGTGTTGGTGCGCTTGTAAGGACTTCAGTATCAATCCACTCAATTATGCACAGATTTCATTTCATATACCTTAATTTTTGCGATGTAAACTTTGACTGAATAACTTTCTTGAAAAATCCCTCCTTTCCCTTCTTTGACCTGTTAAGAAATTGAGATGATGGGCTTCTTTGGTAACCCACTGCACATCAAGGGTGTTCCCTAAATCTGCTATTTTCTAATGGAAGAGCTCAGGACCGTTCCCCTTCTTTGATCAAAAGGGTGAATCAACTTATTTAGTTTTTGGTTCAGAAAGGGATCTGTGCACAGGTGGTCTGTTCTATGCAGATTAAGCACAAAAAATCCTTCTCTAAGATCATAATCACTCTTATAGAGCATTTTCTCCTTTGATGCTACCTGTGACGGATGGGGTCTCTGAAAACTGCCACAAAGCAGTTAGGCAAGAGTGCCCAAGTGAGGGCCCACAGGCAGGATATACCTGCAGTTGAGAGATCCCAAATCCGACTATGCGGAAACCACTTTACCACAAAGGTTTGGACCACAGTTAGGACAATGCTGGCGCCCAGGAGGAGGGCCTGACCCCCTGAGAGGGCGTACAGGGACTGAATGGCCCTGTCAAAGTCTGAACTGCTGTCCATGTGGTGGATTCCAGGTTTTCTTAATAAAGTTATTTGCAAATGTGCAAAACTAATTTTAGAATTTATTAAGTTTTATTTAGGTTTATAAAAGATGAAACTGCTCAAAACAGTTTCGCCTGCTCAGCTTTATACTGAGCTTATTGGTGAAGATTGGGTCCTGTTCCCGCGAATTCCGCGGGTGTCTTCCCAATGGTGCGCCCCTATTTTAGAATCTAGACCCTCAATTTTGGCGTTGAGGCCCATTCTCAAACTCGGGCTGGGTACCCTCAGGGTTGCAGAAACTTTTCCACATTCAATATTTGGCTTTAAATTGCTCTCAAATCCTGGGGCATTCCCCTCGCCTGTATTCCCTGATATTGGTTCATTGCCTCTTTTGGGAATATTTCGTTTGGTGGCATCTGGTTGGCCAGAGCGCCATTTGCAAGGATTTTCCTCCTTGTCGATACTCCCAAATGCAATGTATTTGGCCTCCAATTGGTCAGAAATTCACATCCAAGGGTCCAATCCCTCATTGCCACATTTAGCAATATTGGATTTGGCAGCATCTGGTTGGCCAGAGCGCCATTTCTGAGGCTTCCCTTCCCTGTCAGCCTTTTGATTCAGTATTGCTTCCAATCTTGAGGCATTTGATTTGTCATATTGCCATTTACAATAATTGGAGCGGTCGAGCCCCTCTCCCCTGGCCCTGACTATCGCCCTAGGAAAGATTAGGGCTGTGTGGTGGTCAGGCAACGCCTTGACAGTTACACTACCCCTTGTAACATCAATCGCTTTGGTAAACAGTTTGCACCTATGGCGAAATTCTTGTAGACACTCTTAGATATGTTCATTATATGTTAGCCCTTGGGACTGAACAGAAGCCAATTCAACCTCTCCCTTGGAAGCTCAGCTCTAAGGTATCCATGATAGAGAGTGTCTTGATCCAAACATATTAGACCTCATATTGGTTACTGTATTTTATATATTTGGTTAAACCCAGAAAGGGTACTGGATACTACCTCACCTAAACAACTATAAGAGAGAGTAAAGGGATAAACTTGGATTCTATGGATAGGTTTTTTACTGATATATTAAGTGAAGTATTTTATACTTCAAGGGAAACCCAAGATATTATTATAAATAAAATATTGAAAAAAATTTGATAATATGGGTTTTAATATGGGGATCTCAAGATCCCCTAATCAGACGTCTTCTGACTGCTGCTTTAGTGGCCTCATCCATTTTTAACCAATTCCTGTAGTCGCAAGCTCTTTCATGTGGCAGTTATCCCTGAACTTGAATGTCCAAAGGCCCTTTCACTAGTCCCCACTTCTGGGTTTTGGTCCATTGTCTCTTCTTGTGTTAATTTACTACCAAATGTGGTAATACTCTGTTTGACATCAGGCTTGAGCAATGAAACTCCTACATTGTGCCTCACATAAGATTTTACTCTGATTTTTTCAAAGTGGATGGTTGCCCATTTTGGTATATTCACTCCCAATCCTCGAATGCCCCCATTGGCATAATTTGGTCTTTTCATCATAGCATTATTGGCGAGATACAAATTCTTTTGCCTCCCCTGAAGTTATATAAGTGGGTTAATCTTCATACTTATTTTTGCACGGCGCCATATTTATAAACCAAATCCTCTGAAACGCCAGAGCAAAAATTGATTTTCATGATGTCATCCTAATATTGCTGAAAAGATCTTTGCTCGCCCTAATTTATAAAAGGCATGTTTGACTCCATCTGCAGTTGGTTAGTCACCTGTACCCCCACCAACTTGGGGGTTAATTACAGTCATTCCACTGGAACAATAAATGATCTTTTGAACCAGTTGTAGCCTCGTCAATGACAGCAGTAAAAGCGCCATTTGTATGGATTCATCTATTAGTAACTATTTCCTTAAATATTAGCATAAAAACGGCATGAAAAGTCATGAGGGGTTTCTCTTTTGTTGAGGCAAAGTCACAAAGGCTTGCTTTTGACTTAAGAGGGTCTAATCAGAGTTGAAATTTTGTATAAGCGCGGTCTTGACTTGGTCCCAGGTCTGAAATTCCCTAAGTTGAGGGCATATTGTCCCAAGCTTCCCCACATATGCAAGAATGAATATGTTTGACCTTTTGGTGATCGGTGGCCTCTTCCATAGCGCTCTTATTGCCGTTTAAAGAAGACACAATGCTTCCTTGGCCTGAAATGAATTATTCCTTGAAGCTATGCGTAAAAGTCATCCTAACTGGTGCATAGAAGGCATGTATGCTAGTAGCAGAATTATTCTAGGTTGGTGGAAACTGACACAGCATAAACTCAGGGTGCTTGCTGTTTGATTTGTCGTTAAATGCTCTCTAAGTCATCCTGAAACTTGTTCCAGCATTGACTAAGTGCTATGGCGTCAGTTCAAATTAATTTGGGGTAATAAGTCTAAAAATCTTAGGCTCACAGAAACTGACATAAGCATAAATATTTATGAAATTATGAATTTTTATTGTTGGTGCATTTGTCAGTAAATTTCATGGACTCACATATGTTCTTTATTTTAAAGTTGAAGTCTCATAAGGCAATGGCAGGATTGATAAGGTTTCCATCTGGGTGAACTAAACAACCTGGGCATTATTTTCAATTTGCTTCTGAAGGTCCTCCAACTTTTGAGCATTTCACCACATCAGGGGTCCTAGGGACTTTCATCTGGAGGATCAGGTGACACAGGAGGGCAAGGGGGCTCTCTGAAGCCTGGTCGTTTCTCAACCCTCAGGCCTTAAGGACCTTTGGGACTCTTGGACCCTTTGGGCCCTTTAGATTTTTAATGATGGTGTCACTATGGTGCTGAAGCTGATCAAGCAGGGCTTCTAAATTGCTCAATCGTTTCAAAAAGATAGATTCCAAGTTTTGGGTTGGGTGGCAACCTCAGAAGTAAATGTGGACTTAATTATCTACCTCAGAGACTAACTCTGCAGTCATTGTATAGGTGGGTATCATATACCAGAGACCCCAGAGTCCAGAAAAGAGTTATGACCTCTGACATTGTTAATGAGGCGGCAGTTGTCCTGAATAGATTACCATTTGTTGTAAACATATGTAGAGGCAGTTCAGTAAATTTCCAGGTTGGAATTAAAGCTTTATAGTAATCCTAGTTGGCGTAGTATTTCTTGATGATGTAAACCCACCACATGGGTAGATGGTGGAGAACTGGATGGACAAAATGCTGAAGGCAGGGCTTCACTCCACTAATTTACTCATTACTAGCTAAGGCAGCAAAGTTGTAAATCCTTCACATGTAAGAGGGTTACAGAACCTTTATATGCTACAGTGGGTTTTAAAGAAAAGGATTTATTAAAGAGCTGCCAGATGGTATTGGCTAGGTTGTTGGTTTGGTGGTAAAACTGTTTGGAGTTCAGCATGGGAGTAGAGAATTTAAAAGTGACCCGAAATTCTAGGCTTTCAAGTTTAATTGGTTCTAACTCAAATTATAAAGTATTACTATCTAGTAATGCTTCTTACCCCAATGGGAGGAGGGGATCCATTATTAGCATTTTCTTCCATGTTTCATGATTGATATTTTTACTGAGTAAAACTCAGGGGTGCCTTGTAGTTAGCACCAAGTTTCAGCTTTTATTTAAGAAAAACTGTATTAAGAAACTTTAAGTGCCCAGAGCTGTATAAATGGAAGCTGGGAATTGTCTTTGGGATGGCTTGGTTCTTAGAGTGGCTGAAGAGAGGCGATATTGTAAAACTTTCACTTATTTAGGGTCTATTATTATGCACTATCCTGGTTTTTGATACCAATTATTGTAACTATGCCAAGTTTAATTGGTATAAATTTGTTAAGGGAATATACAGTAATCTTTATTGTTTAATATTTTCATTATTTATAGTATGAGTAGATGATTTGTGATGGATGAACCGCTCAAGTCTCCTTTGTTCAATATCTTTGCTCCTCATCCAGTATGAGGGTCAAGCTGTGGCCTTTTTCTTTAATTGATTTAGAATTTGTCAGCCTCCAATTGTGTGAAGGCATCCATTATACAATCACTAGCGTCAAGATGACAAATCATTTCGTGATTATTCTCAAATCTCTTTACTAAATGTTTATAAATTTATAGGCAAGGGCTAATTTGTGGATGATCATTTGACTATGGAAGGCTCTACATTATCAGAGGAAAATCAACCTTTGTATTGGCCTGATCCTGAGATAATTTAAGCTGTTTTGGAGTTTGAACACTGGCACTCCACTTCCCCATTAGTATAAATATGATAGGGAGGCATTATTAGCTTGATAATTCCCATTAAAGAGTTTAGTTTGGCCACCTGAGATACAAAATCTGTACCATTTTCCAATAAAAGAAATTTTGGGCTACCATACCATGTAAATACTTGTTTTAGTACAAAAGAAGGCTGTGACGTTCAAGGCTATGCCTAACCACCACATATCCTTAATTTCCCTAAGGGGATACCAGGGCTAAACAGGCGGGTTGTGAGGGTTTTGACCCTCAAAAATTGAATGACAAATTTAAATTTAAAGCGCATAAATGGCTATATGCCATAATTGATAATAATGATCCTCAAAACAAAAGTTTTGAGAAAAAATCAAAGGTTGATTTATTTTATTTAAATAATTATAATTAAAGAAAAATTGAAACGGCCCAAATCACATTAAATGTCTACAACGTGTCTTGATGTGAATTTTAAGATTAAAAATTTCAATACTGGGCCCTTAAGGGCCAATCTATCCACAGGCTCTGTGAGTTCTAACACAAGCAAAGTTCCTCAGTTCCCTCTCTCTTAGAGTATATAATTCTAGCAAGCAAAGGTGTCTAGAGCAAAATTATCTTCTATAATCCCCTAATGACTATATTAAATCCAAAATAATTTTTTTGAATATTAAATTCATATTGTTTTGAAAATCAGAAATCTGGCGCCAGTGACTTCAGGAAGGAACTCCAGAGCTAGAACAGTATAGCACTTACGTGGTGCCACTCCTTATGGATGAAAAGCAACTGATAATACCAGTGTAGGAATCTCTTTGATAAAACTTTACCTCCTAAGATGCCTGAGTAGCCAAAGGACTCATAATTTTGTTTTTGGAGCATTATCCTGTTTGTGGGCTATAGCTTTAGCCCTGTTAGATAACCTTCCAGAGCAACTAATAGAAGGCAACGCCTGTTACAGAGGCGGTAGCTTTAGCTGTTGTAGAGACTACCATTGTGGCTTTGGCCTACTTCATGAAGTGGTTATCGCAAGGACGATACATCAGTGACTGTAAATTGTAGTCATTAAGGTATCAATTTTATCAACGCTGACATTGACAAAAGGAAAAGTGGCCCCACAATTTGATGTTGATATTGGATTAGATGGACAATGGTTAGCACATATAAGGCAGAAATTAATAGCATACTGTATGGTCTGTAAGTCTGGAGACTCAACCTCTTAAGTTGGACTAGGAAAAGGTCCCTTATAGGAAGAATGAAGGGACTTAATGCCCCTCTTGGAGCCCTTGGCTCAACTGAGGGACTTGAGACATGTGGTTGATGAACGTTTGGTAACAGCATTGGCCCCAAAGGCCCTCCACAGTTTCCTGCTTGGCTGCTTCTTTCATTAATGAAAGGATAAAGAAGGTTTTCAGGGAGGTAATCCAGGCCAGAAGCCACCAACAGCACATCCCCCTCCTCTAGCCTTTTTCCGCCATTCCTCACTTCCTTGGAAAGGAAGAAAACCAACTTAAAAAGCAGGAAATGGTTCCTGTGTCAGGAAAACTGGTATGGAACATGGAACCCATTATTCTGGGTCTGGGAATGCAAATTTGAGTTGATAATCCATTCTTAAAATACTTAAAAAAGCTACTAAAAATTTGTGAAAATTGACCCTGGTGGAATCCAGTTCTCCTGCCCCTTTGATCTAAAAAAAATCTACTCAAATTTTGATTAGTAAGGGTCCCTCCCTGGCGGATCAGGGAATTATGTTACCAGAGCTTTTATACGCTAGTGC
>JAKSZP010014090.1:0-18477 GCA_022478985.1 Massospora cicadina | reverse complement strand
AGCGCCATTTGTTGAATATCCAGGAAGACACGCACCCCATGTTCTACTGACTTTAGTGGTTGGAAGTGCGGCATATTGATGAACTGGTTGCGGCGCGCTTGCCAAGCCAAAATTTCTGGGGAAATGGTAACCGCCAGTTTTTACCATTAATAAGATCTATTCCGCTGGATTTTATGGGGCATTTACATAACTTAGTTGATGTGGGGCCTACACCTGTGCCCTTAACTTTACTCTCCCAACTGCTCCATGACATTGGGTGCAAACTAATCTCTTCTATGAGATTTATCAAACTTACCTAGATTTGAATTGAATATGTTGCAAAAGTGTTTGTAACGAGAGAAAAAGTTTGAAGGCATATGTTGCCAACAATATAAAGTTACACAACTAGGAGGTTTGATGGATTCCAGTTTCTTCAAGGTAGTGGCTATAGTACCATTTGCCCTTTAAACTATTTCATTAGTTTCTGGATGGTAAGGCATTGTCAATACTACTCATATTCCCATCATATTATTTAACTTTGACTTAACATGTGAGGTGAAGTTGCTTCCATTATCTGTTAAATTACTTGAGGGCAACCGTGCCAATGTATCAACTACTCCATTATGAAATTGGTAGTAATTGTCAGGGAAGCGGCAGATGGAGTTTAGACTTGCCAGCCAGGCAGGATGCAAAAGCATCCAAAAGGCGAGCCAGAATGCCAGGGGCATTGCTGCTCAAACGACGTTTATATATTCTGGGAGATAAGTAATATTGGAACAACAACGGACCAAATGTGTGAAAAACAACCTGGCAAGAAACCAATCTGTTGCATCCCCAGGGCCAATGGTCCTGGGCGTAGGGAGTTGCAAGACAAGTAAAAAACCATATAAGCCTTAACAATAGGTCCAAGTGACTAGTGAAGATAAAAGTTAATAATATGATTGGGACAATCCAGTCAATATGCGGGCAATGTGACCACATTGCAGATGTCACAGGGCATTGACAAAGAAAAAATTGAACTTAAGCATATATAAATTTGAGTGCAGCAAATTTATATTAAATTTAAAAAAAGAGAAATGACCGTCAATTTATCAGTGGGCTCAACTTCTAAAATAGATGTTAATTCTGAGGAACAGCTTAGGAAAGCGCGTAATTGGGATCCTTGAGGTTTGACATAACCCAGAAAACTTTGAGGAGGGGGAAAACGAACTTATTTTTAACTGAATTTATAAAGTTTTAGCAGAAGGCCAAGTCACTGTCAGTTCATCCACAAACATGATTTTGTGGATTTACCACAGTTCTGACAATTAGTGTGATAGCGTCTTGCCCAATGGGCAATGGGAACCTACCAAGGCCACCCCATTTAGGGAAATACCAAGAAGTCAGTAATGGGGTTGAGGCACCCAACCTGACCACACCAAGCCACTTTAGCTTCCATTTAACCAAGCGAGATTTATCAAATGAGGTTTCTAATACTTTTGGGGAGAGTTATAAACTGACAGCAAATTTTGACGCTAACCCTATGCCAGTAGCAAGTTTCACCAAAGATTTGACATTAGATGTTTTTTTCATCAGTGGTACACATCTGACAGACCTTGTTTCATGGTTTGGTGCTATTTGGCCTTGATGATGAAGGCTCATTGTCATTGACTTCATTTGGACCTTTCACCCCATAAGGATGCTGACTCTTTGATAGATTGACACAAATTTATTAATTTGTAGTACCAATTTGTCTGTAGTAATACTGGGATAGGTGGTGGGGTCCACAAAGGGTAAGATATTACCAACCACTTGTCCACCACATGGGCGAGGTTGCCCTGGGAGATGAGAGGGGCAGCTGGCCTTCATGGACCATTCTTAGATGGGAAAGGGAACGCTACCAAGTCTAAGTGGAGGGGTGCTCTCCCAGACTTACATTTAACCTATCATTTTTCTAAAGGGGAAGTTCCACCACCGGGAAATTAAGAGAGGGCCACGTTATTATGGGCCTTGTGATACTTGATCGCCTTTAGTATATCAAATCTAGGGGAGGGCGGGGAGCATCTGGGTGGGTAGCGTGGAAAGCCTCAATGAGCTCTGAGCAGTTGGCACAGTTTTGAGCGCCAACCCAGCTATTTTCATAGGCATATGGCCTTTCCACATGACTAAAGTCTGTCTGAATGGCGTGATCCTTGGAGGCAGGATGCCCTCAATCTCAGCTTCCTCCTCACCCTCAATCATAATGGGCTCTGGGTCTGATAGGATCTCCCCTTGAATGGGGACAACTGAGAGATAAAGAAGACCGGATGTTGCTTCCAGTGGGGTGGCAATTTCAATTGGAAGGCGCCAATTCCCAAGTTTTTTTTTCCATCAGATGAGAGCCTGAGTGCTTACTTGTGAGCTTACATTATGGCATCTGCATGCACAAGTGGTGCGTGCCAAGAATAACATGTTATTATTCCTTTGGTCTGTGCACTGGAGCCATTTTAAATCTGCAAAACGCTTATTATCACTTATTCCTTAGTTAAGTGCTCCTAAACCAAAGACTGTGTGACCTGGGTGTGCTGAGAATGTTCATCTGCAGCAGGTACCTCCAGGCAAAAGCATGTGTCAACCAAAAACGAAGGGTTATACTAAGGTAGCTTCATATGGGTAGAAGCACATGGACGCATGTGTTCTGTTGTTATACACAAACTGGGCGTGGGGAAGGTCGTCCACCCAGGTATCCTGAGCATCTTCAGAATAGCACAACAGGTACTGTTCTAGGATTTTATTGACCCATCCAATTAGACCATCTGACTGTAGATGGTATGCAGTAGAGCAGCAGGTCATAATCTTAAAGATTGCCAAGAGCTCATTCCATAACTGCGCCATAAATTGGGGACCAGCAGTTGCTGACAATTTCCTGTGTGAGTTCAAACATCAAAAACATATGGCGCACAAATAGGTGGGCAGTTTCTTCAGAAATAATGGCAGAGGAGCACGATATAAACAGAGATAATTTAGTGAAGTGGTCTACGACCATGACCGCTGTGAACCCCTTGGAGCTGGGTAGCTCAATAATAAAGTCCAAGGACATCAATATCCATGGTTTCTGCCTGCTGCAAAGGGTGAAGAATACCATTACTTTTAGACCAGCCCAATTTGGCCCGTGCACAAAACACAGTTATTGATCCATGCCAGGACATCCTTGAACAAGCATGGCCAGTTAAAAGTATGCTTCACTAAATTGATGCATTTCTTATTCTCAGGTTACTGACTGCAGGGAATTTGTGATGAGCCTGAATGACTTTGGCTCAGAGGAGGGGAGAAACAACACCCATGAACTAAACTGGATGAGCCCCTCAGTCAAAGAATAGAGGGAATGATTGGAGGAAGTGAGGGACAACTGCTCCACAAGTTCCACCCCTTATGCACATGCTGTCTGTGATGCTAAGACCCGCGAAATCAAAGGCACATCTGGAGCTAGATTTGCTGCCAAAACCATTGGAGGGGCAATGGTCAAGATTTGGGTGGGGGAATGACCGTGACAAAGATCCGCCTCATCTAAATCAGATGTGCAAAGTGTGGGATTGCAACTTTGAAGTTTGGGAAGGACATTCAGTGCTCCCTTCACAATCATATTTGAAGTTAAAGCTGCATAAATCCTGGTAGGTTTGGGCCTGCTGGTGCGCTAAATTCTGAGGCTTTTGAAAATAGAGGAGATCTTGATGGTCCATATGCACAGTCAACTCATGCTGAGTGCCCTGCAAGAGATACCTCCAGTGGATCAAGGGCCAATCCACGTCTGCCAACTCCTTGCCATAGATGGCCTAGGATTGCTTGGTGGAAGAAAACTTACAGGAAAATAAGCAGCTGGGTGTTCTGACCCATTGTGCTCTTGGAACAAGACAGCTCCTATCACGGCAGAAGACACATTGTACGCTACAATATAGGGCTTGGAGGGATCCATGTGATTAAGGATGGGAGGCGAAAAACACCTACTTATTAGAATCAAATGCCTGCTGGCACTTGAGCATCCAGAAAACGGAAACGTTCTTGCCCATGAGTGGATGGAAAGGGGCGGCTAGCTGTGAGAGTGTGAGGAGAACTTTTTCAGGAATATGATGGTACCCAAGAAGCTTCTCAATTGCTTCTGAGTCGTTTGAATTGGCCAATTGTGGATAGCATCCAGTTTTCTAGGTGGGATGGCATACCCATCTACTGGGATTCTCAACAGTATAAATGAAGCCTCAACTTGGGGCTTCAAACTTGTTACTTATTTTTGGCAATATCAACCTATATTTACTATTATTAATCTACCAATTGATGCTTTGTTGGGTCTAAAGCCCAAAATCATTATTAACTTCGATTTACTTAGCATCGTCCAAATTCAATTAATATTGAATGAACTTGAGATAAGTTATCAAACTGCTCCACTAATTGATAATCCTGGCTGATAAACTCTATAATAATATTCTACCATGGAGGGAACAAATCCTTTATTTCAATGTTATCTTATCTCAAATTTCACCTTATCTTATGAGTACTTTATCTGTTACCTACTTCTCTTTATCCTCTAAAAGATTTAGGATAATATTTCCTAATCTATTCCCAATTCCACCAGGGTACATGAAGATCATTCCTTATATCCCTTATCTTATCTTTTCTCTTATTAGCACTATTTAAGGTGCTGATTAGTTGATTAGTAAAATAACTTTTACGCTTTACCTCTTTTGGCTCTTTAGTAGAAGTTCACTCTTGTTTTTGGGACCTCTGAACCAGTGTGGTTAAGTCCCTAACTCTTAGCTTTTGGGACCTCTGAACCCGCCTAGGTTAAGTCCCTAATTTAACTATTAGGACCTCTGAACCTGTTGTTAAGGTTAAGTCCTACTCTCACCTGACCACCTCAGCAAGCTTCGAAGGACCCGCCTTCAGACCTCCCTCAGTCCCAAAGCCATCCTTCAAGATGAGAGTTTTCCAAAAAGGTGACTTCTTTCCAATAAAATTTCATTTTGACGGCTTTACAAACAAGCCGGCCTTATGCAGGACAAACATTACCGTCTCCAAATACTTTGCATGTTGTTTGTGGGAGGGAGAATGTACTAGGATATCATCAATATACGCGACTATGCAGGTGAACCAGAGATTACCTAAAACTATCAATCATACTTTAGAATGTTACGGGAACATTCTTCAACCCAAAAGGAATCACCCAAAATCGGAATATTCCTCTCCTAGTCCAGATAGCAGTAAGCCATTCCTGTTTTTCTGCCACCCAAATTTGATTAAAATGTGTTAACCAGATTGAGTTTTAAAAGGTACCTGCATCTTTGCAATCTCCTTGCCAATTGTCTGTTCCAGAGGCAGTGGGTAAGGATCATGGACCTTGATATTGTAGAGGGGGCCATAAACCACACAGGGACAAATGAAACCATCTGCATTCTTGGCAAAGACTATGGGAGAGGCAACTGGGGATGTTCCTTTTAACAACCAACCCTTCTTATGCATGTCATCTAACCATGCAATAAGGGAAGCCTCCTCATCCGCTATATGTGGGTACAGTGAGTAATATATGTTCGTCAAATCCACCATTGACCAAAACTTTGAATTGAATTCCATATGTGGGGGAAGAAAGTTAGCCTTTTTGGAATCAAAAATGCTTTGATATATCATCGACACAGTGGGGAAATCTGGTGAAAGACCTATGGCAAAATAAGGGATGTAACTGATTCAAGGTCTTGAGCTTTAGTGAGGGTATCAAGCAATAAAACCGCCCTCCACCTGGCCGTTGGAAAATGACAACGTGTTAGATTCCAAGTGGATTCGCACATGCTGCCAACGCCACCAACTTACACCCAAAATTACCAGGAACATGAGGTTAGGCATCACCGAGAAGCAATTACTAAAACTAAACTGGTGAACTGAGAATTGTACTTGGCGCCATACTTTATATGATGGATGGGAGGCCAACGAGGCAACCATCACCACAGGCCCCAAGTCCAAGTCTAGATCAAGCTGCTGGGCCAACTCCAGACTCATGATGCTGCCCACTGCTCCAGTGTTGACCAAGGCCTCAAAGGACACCTGATGTGCCCAGATACTAATTTTCATTGGCAATAAAAAGTAGGTGAAATTTTTTTATTGGCAGATACGGTCATTTCTGCTGAAACCAAAGAGATTGCAACTAAATCTGGGGAAAGAGCAGGTTGTTCTAATGGAGCAAACGTTGCACAAACAAGAGGTTGGATTACTTCCTCCCCAGGCTGGTCTTCCATTGATTCACATGAAGGGGAGCTGGAGAAAACCAACCTGGCTGCAGGGGCAGCGTCAGACCCTGGAATCAATACTGATAATGATTTGATGTCAGAATCTGAAACCAAGGCCAAGTCAGCAAATCCAATCATAAAATTCTCATTTGGAAGGCGGATCATGGGGAAAGTAGAGGATAATGGGGCAATATAACCATGAATCAATTCCTCCAAAGCCATCCAGGAGATGTATATAAAATTGGTGATTGACCAAAAAACAGCAGAAGGCAGGTTACTAAATGCAATTCATATGGAAGATGGTAGTCACTGCTTCGCCCATCTTTATGATTAGAGCAGAAATGGCTGGAAACAATGGACGGTCAATTATGTCAGGGGAGAGGCAGATAGAGTTTATACTTGCCTGCCAGTCAGAATGCAAAAGCACCCAAAAGGCTAGCCAAAATTACAGGGGCATTGATGCTCAAATGTTGTTTATATATGCTGAGAGATAAGTAACAATGGAGCGCTGACGGGACACAGATGTAAAAAACAACCAGCCAAGAAACCAAGCTGTTGCATCCCAGGGTCAATGGTCCTGGGCGTAGGGAGTTGCGAGTCTGGAAAAATTATAAAGGCCTTGACATGATAGTCCCAAGTGACTAAGCGGTTCAAAGTTAATAGTATGACTGGGACAACCCAGTCAATATGCTGGCCATGGGGTTACATTGCAGATATCCTGGGGGTTCAGCAAAGAAAAATTTGAACTTAAATATATAAATTCGAGTGTGGGAAGATTTTTATTGAAACTAAAATAAGATAATTAACCATCAATTTTCTCTGTGTTATTACAGCTAAAATAGATGATCATTTTTAAGGATAGCTTAGGAAAGTGTGGGACTGGGACCCTTGAGGTTAGACCTAACACAGAGAATTTTAAATGAGGGGGAAATAAACTTATTTTGAACTTACCTAAAAAGTATTAGTGGTAAGATGAGTCGCTATCACTTTGTCCATGGATGCTTAAATTGCGGATTTACTAATGTTCTAACAATTAGAGCAACAGCATCTCACCTGATGGGCAATGGGAACCCAAGGCCACCCCATGTAGGGGGCGGTCCCAAGAGCTTACAAACAGGTTTGGGGTGCCCAAAATGACCACACCTGGTCACTTTGGCGTCTATTTAACCAAGCGAGATTCATCAGATAAGAAATGTAATACTTTTGGGGAGGGTTCAAAACGGGCAGCATTTTTATAATGACCTAATGCCATCAGCGAGTTTCACCAAAGGATTGACATTAAATGCTTTTTTATATTGAAGTTACACGTCCAATGGGCCTTGTTTCCTATAATTTGTGCTTTTGGGCCTTGATTCCAAAGGCTCATTGCCATCAGCTTCATTTGAACCTTTCACCCCATGAGTAGGATGACTCTGATAGCTTGACACAAAATCCCTTAATTTGTAGCACCAATGTGTCCTAAAGTTAATACTGGGATAGGTGGCGGGGTTCTCAAAGTTAAACTGTTACCCATTGCTCGTCCACCACATAGGTGAGGTCGCCCTGGAAGATGAGAGGGCAGCTGGCTACTTGGACCATTCTTGGATGGGAAATGGAACGCCACAGTTCCAAGAAGAGGGGGCGCTCCTCTGGACTTACAGTAATGCTGAATTCCACTTTAGCTAACAAACTTGTCTCTACTTAACAATAATGATCAATGATCACAACAATTTATTTGTTTTGCAGTATTAGTAGTCAGGGATCCTACTACGTCAATGGAGATAGTGTGCCATGCAAACCCAGGATTCACTACTTGGAGAGCGGTTGATTTTTTAGGGCTTGTGTGTTTTGCATATTGCACAATAAGCTATAATATCTTCAACGTCATAATTAAGGTATTCTAATTTTTTTTGACAAACCTACTCTAATGACTTCTACACTACTCTATTTTCTGTTAATTTGTGGGCTGCATTGATGATTGCAGTTCGTTTGGAAGGCTTATAAGACACCAGGTTTGTTTCTTTAAAATATTTAAATAAGAGACTTTTGAAAAGTTAGGTGTTCTTCATCGCCTTATACAAAGCTTGCTGAATTTTAAGTAGTCGGTCCTGGATATTCCCAGCAATCTATTTCATATAAATAATCAGCTTTACTTTTTAGACCTAGAAATTTTGGCAACTGGGATATACCACCTGCATTTTGACATATAGTCCCTGATCAGTGTACAATTGCAAAATTGTATGCTCTACTATTAGGCCCAATGAACTATCTCCTTTCATTTTTTTAAATTATGCAGGCATCACAGCGAAGAACGGTTTTTATCACCTTTAAATGGACTTTAAATATTTATACCATGAACTGATTAAAGGCGTATATCACAGCAAGGCATTCATTCTCTAGCATGGTGTAGTTTTGCTCCTGCTTGATCTGAGTTTAATTAAATACACTATATGGTGTTTGTCTCCAATTTTATCTACCTGATTTGAGATGGACTCAAACTACCATTAAGGGTACATCTGTTTATATAATGAGAAGCCAAATGTATTTAGATATCACAATATAGGTTATATAATTAACTAAACCATAAGTGTATCAAAGGAGTTATGGATTCCTAGTTCCATCCAAAGTCTTTCATGGTATACTATAACAGCTAAAAAAGCGTTCAGAAATAAATTAAAGCTTTTATTGAAATGGCAGTGCTAGCTAACCATCCCACTAAATACTTGCATGAAATTAACTTCATCTCAGAATCCCCCTGTAGTAAACACCACTCATTGAAAATTAGTGACTACACAGGTTTACATGAGGTTCTCTAATTAATACAATTGCTTCCTGTTTTAGTACATGAGGCACAATCTGAGCTGGAGAAAATTCAGCTAAACTTAAACAATAAATTAAACAATCTAATTGAAACACTAGTAATTTCAATAGAAGGTACTTAATAGGAATATTACCCCAATCTAGAGATGACTCATGGCAATATGATGCCCATCTATTAGAAATATCTGGCATCACTTTCCTCAAGTTAGATTTACTTTATACATTGTCCTTAAGTATGTGAAATGCCACTTAGTCAGTTCTTCCAAGAACACAATCCCTTAGTTGCGTCAATTACACCTGTAATTTCGTTATTATAAAGCTTTTATAAACTAACTTCAATAACTGTTGGATGTCTGTTCATCAAATCAGCCATAATTGATCCATTAATTAATTGATATAAATGATAAGCTGGAGTTTTCTACTTGAAAGTTTAAAAACTTTAAAGCTGGTTAATTTAATTAGAATCCATGACTTATTAAAATAAAGTACTAATTTTGGAACATAATGGAATAAATATTATATGGCTATATACTAAAAATTACCAACCTGTCATAAATCAAATCTAAACTGGAAAATTTTGACCTGCTTTAGACCTCATATCTTGACAACGTCTCCATCAAGATCCTATCTGAGGGGTTTATAGGCTTATAAAAAATGGCCATGATCTCAGTTAACCACTGTACTCTAATTTAAATTGGCAATGGAATACAGAGTTTATCTTATTAATAACGCAATAGGGACCTGACCATTGGACGTCAAGTTCGTCTTTTGGGCTTTGGTTGATGGTGATAGAACTGGACCAGACATCCTAATTGGAAGATCAGAAAGGCAGGCCTACTAGCATTAGAGGCCTGTTTCCTTAGTTTCAGTCAAGATAATTCCTTTGGTATCAAGGGTAGATATAAAATATTTTCATTCGCTAAAGCCCTCATAGTTTGGAGCTTTTAGGCATAAGAAGTCCAACAAAGGCTGAACACCGCATATTAACCAGGGGGCAACCCATATAGAGCTTTGAAGGGGGACATCTTAATTATCTGATGGTAGCTTATTCAATAAGTTAATAAGGCACTGGCCATATAGTGATTCCAGCACAGAATCAGGGGTGGTTATTATTTGTATTATAGATATTAAGTTACCACTATCATCTCTCTTTCTCTGCTCAGCGTAACTTTATGAGCAATTTATATAGTAAATTAAAAGCAAACACTTAATCACACACTGAAGTCTTGCTCTGATGTCATTGGATCCCCCGCTGACTGTCCCAGCGTGGGGCAGCGGCGAAACTCCCCCCTCCATTTTCCATTCAACAGGAAAACGCGCTAGTACTGGCTCTCCCAGTTATTCCAAACCCTTGGGATGATTCATTCCTCCCAAGGATCTCGATGCCCATCTCGCCTGAACCCAAGCGGTGCCCCGCTGCCCCCTGGTGCTCCCCTGGAGCAACATGCGTTTCAGCCTTAGGGTCAAATATGGGAAATTCTTCCCCTACAACGACCAAGCCATTATCAAAATGTCTCAGGCGGTAATGACACCAGCCTGTTTTATTGACTTCCGCCCCTATAAGGGGTACTTTGATCTTGGCTTCCCCTGTGAAGCCATACAGCCACTGCAGCAACGGTGCTGCTAATATTCAATAATATTCTCCTCCCAACAACTCAGATCAGCTCCCAATGGACACCACCTTGGTGGTCCAGTTCGCTGGTTTTCCCACCCACCTCCCCCCAAAGTGCTCCACCAGGAGCTGATGGAAGGTTTGGCAGCCTATGGCGCCAACCCCATCTTACAATTTATGGTCCCAAATGGGGCCACACGTCTCACAGGGCCTTGGCATATGCCACAATCAGCCCTGAATTTACAAAAATTTCTTTGGCAATTTCACCTCACGCCACCATCCCATCTTCCCCTGACCATCCATTCTGGGCCCATGTCGAGGGTGGACGGACAATTTGTCCATCCTGTTTTGAGTTAGAACACTCAAAATGCAAATGCCCATACTCAGAAACTTCCACTGATGCCAAAAGTTTGCCTGACGCCCACAATCTGCCACCCACCCCGCGCCAACTCTGACATGGGGTATGATCCTACCTTCCCCTCCTCCAATGCCTGATGCTGCAGCTGCACCTGCAGTCACCAATCAGCATCTGCCTTGCCCCATGGCCATGCATGATTCTTCCAATTAAGCGCAGGATTGGACCCCAGTTCAATCCCAGGCAAATTCCAGAAAACCAGCCAATCCTCAATCATATGCTGATTCCCCAACTAAACAAAAACCCATGGGAGTATTTAGATGAAATCGATGAATCAGGTAACATTGTCAAAGAACCGTTGCTGAAAGTTGAGCAGCTCTGTAATGCAGAATGGGATGCAAAATTCCCACCTCAGAAATATGTCCCACAACCAAACGCCAAACCGTTCTAAAGTGACCGCCAGCTTGCAGTAGAAGCAGCCGCCACACCAGATTGCCATCCACTCCACAAAGCAGCCGGTAAATCTGTGGCTGCGCTCGCAGGAGGAATTCCACCTCCCATTATCTCCATAGATTTTACTGCACAAAGTAAGATCAACATGAAAATTTTACACAAAAACGTCACTGAAGCCATCCAGAACGTGGTAACAGTAGCACGGAATCTGAGAGCAAAAATAACCCAAACCAACATTGCCACCTTTGTTAAATTCCCAGATGCCCGCCTCAAAGCTGAAGATGCTTTGGCCAAATACATCATTGGCATTATGATGGCTAACAACTATTTAGAAGTTCCAGTCATCAGGTATATTGAACCCCATACCGCCGATGCCCCCACACCCCTACTATCTGCCTTAACACGCAGCCTACTCTGGAATGAGATGGATGAGGCCGAAGATGAGCCCCCCAATCCCCTCTCCCCATCCACCATGGAGGGATAGCAGTATTTGCTACCCACCTGGTTTGATATTTTATCAGGTATGATTCAATAGATCCGTCCATTTTGGGCGTTTTGTTTAATCATTAATTTTTTTATTATGATTTTAATTTTAGTTTGGTAATGTCCATCCCCTGGTCAGCTTACCTCGGTTAAATAAAAGCTACCACTATCATGTTTTACCACCTAAATAATAGATGGAACATAAGGAGCATTAAAGCTTTGGGTAGTGTCAAATAAAGAGGTTAGCTCTTGGACTACCTTGAAGTTTAAATTAGGTCCATTTTCTGAAAGTAAAGTTTGGACGAAGCCAGGCTGAATGAAAATGATTTTAAGAGAAATAAGGCTGCCGCTTTGTCCCTGCAGCTGGAACAGAAATAGCCTCTTCACCCAATTGGACAAATGGTCTATAGCTAAAAAGATATCTATACCTCATTTAAGCCAGTGGATAATGGATCCACTACAATTATACTAACAGCATAAAGGGACATTATGGATCCAGAACTCAATGTTGATATCTAAGGCTGTCCCAGTATTGATTTTTGCAAGTTAAACAAGCTTAATTATTTCATGGATGGTACCAACCATCTGATCTCAGTAGCACCATTTCCTTAGATACTCAAAGTAATATTCATAGTTCCATGTTCCTCAGTTGAATTAACTTTAAGGATAACTTTAGTTTGTAAAGAGATGCGCGTATATGGGAACCACTTCCATCTAAATTATTATATAGCATGCCCTCTCATATCAGAGTGTCACTGGTCATGTTTTGTGATTCATCTTTGACGTTGGGAGTCTCTATATCCCACCTATTAGACCTTCCAATTAGATTGCATGCCCAATTTTCTTCAGTAGCCAATGTAGCCAGTATGGGCATCCTCAAGAGCTCATCTCCATTTGATGAATCACATAGCATAGTGGACAATCATAAAGGCATAATTCTGCAAGTGTAAAGCCCATCTTGCTAAACTGCCATTGGGGTACTTAATCTTTTGTACCCAATTGAGCAAAAAGTGGTTCTGAATGTAAATTGGGTTCCATACAGGTATGGTTGGATATATAATCTCCAGCAGTACAGCTATGCATTCTCATTTGGTAGCACTATATCGCTCAGCATGACTCAAAGTCTTACTATAGTAGGCCATAGGGTGGTCAACTTGATTCTCATCATGTTGAGCTAAGATGGCTCCTGATGCCACAACAACAGTGTTAGTTGATATCAAGGATGGTTGACCAAATCATGGATGTGCTAGGATAGGTTTGGTACAGAGGGAGGTTCTCAATATTTTAAAGGCTTGTTCCTTCTCAGGTCGCCATTCAAAAGGGACGTCCTTTTGTAAAAGATAAGATGAGAGGTTCAGTCAGATCAGCTAACCAAGGGATAGACTAGAGATAGTAGCCCATTTTTCCTAGAAATACTTGGATTTCCTTTAAGGCTTTGGGTTTCACAGCTAGTAACAACTTGCCTGGGTAAGACGCCCTTCCAAAGCTAAGCATATGAAGCCACTGAAAGTAGTACCAGAACGCTTGAAAGGCACTAGTGATTTCTCAAAGGTCATTGACTCAATGGCTCTTGCTTTATCAGTCAGTCCTGAAGCTAGTAGTGCAAAAAATTGGCTGAAAATCAGGATAAAATTAGTTTTAAAGATAGGAAAATCACTATTTATAAGGTAACTAAATTGCTGAGCTCAATTTTTTTATCTCGTTGAAAATTGAAACCTTTCCAGCATAATTTGGTTTGATTATTGTTTGATTCTTGAAAACACCATCTATATAGTAATATCATAGTTGCGAATAGCTTTTGCGTTTCTCAGATATCCAGCAACTTTTAATAAAGTAAAGAGTATTTTATGTCTAAGCCTTCCCCTGTTTTAAATTTTTTAGAAAAAATTTGATATAAAACCTTATCACAATGGTCGGGCTTAGTTTGAGGTTCTGGTATGACCCTACCATTTGGCGTAAACTGGAAGCTATGCCACATCCCATTATGCCAAGTCTGTAGCACCCTATTACACCAATATCTCCTTTATAATTAACCAAACTTACTAAGCTCTTAGAGAATCTTTCTCTTATTGCTCTGGGTCAGTTTGGTGTGCGTTTTAATTCAGAAGTTTATAGAGACATATTGGAGATGATCTAGGATGATGCTTCTTGCTTCTTGGCCACTTTTCCCTACTCTTTCAGCTTTGACCTAGATCATTTTCTTCAACAACCTACTGCGCTCCACTTTCCTTGACATTAAGGGCTTGGAATTTTCTTAATAGCGGCAAATTTATCAGAAATATGTTGTATGCCTTCCTTCATGACCAAATGTCCAAGGAATTTTATTTTGAATTGGAAGAAGAAACATCTGAAATTTTGAGCTTAAGTAGGCTTTCCATAGTTTGTCAAACATCTCCATGAGGTGGTCAAGACGATCATTTCATGTTGAGAGTACCATAATGTCATCTAAATAGACAAGAACATAGGATAATTTTATGTTTCGCATGATCTCATCCTTGTCCCATTGAAATGTGGTGGGTGCATCACAAAGACCTTGGGGAATCCTGGTTGGCATGAAAATACTTCATTAGCAATAAGGTATGCATTTTGACTAATTCTCAAGTTCAGCTCTACTTGCCAGTAATAACTTGCTAGATCCATTGCAGAAAAGTATTGGGACCCAGAAATCAAGATGAGCAATTCATTAATCTGGGTAGTGGGTAGCTATCTTTTTAGTTGTAACTTTAAGCCTATGGTAGTCCATCACCACCTATGACTACCATCTTTCTTTTAGACTAGCAAGAGAGGGGAAGCCTAGGGGCTACAAGAGGGCATCAGCAGTCCATCATCTAATAACCGTTTAAGTTCAATAACCTGAGCTTTTTGACCTTGCTCTTCTAATATAGACGTGACAAGATAGGTTAGCATCCTTAGTTTTAAAGTGATGTAACGTGCTCTTCATTTTTTGGAAATAAAAAGTGGAAAACAAGAAAAAGTAGATTATTCTTCTAGAAACAGTTAGATATTAGTTCGTTGCTCTTGGTTAAAAACATCCTCAATTGAAGTCTCTAACTGGGCTACCAAGGGGTTCTAAACCAAACTCTCAGGCTCTCAAAGATATTCATGTTGTCAAAATATATATGTTTTAGATAAGTTATAGCCTTGGCTATGGCAAGCGCAGCATTACCACATGCTGAGTCAGAGGATATGTCGCACTAACATGTGGGGATCAACTTTAAAGAGGGCTCTGATTGTTTATATTTATAAGAGTGAAAGTTTTTAGCTAATATGTTTGAATTAATTTGGAGGCGGAAATCAATTTATCGCTTATGATTGATTAGTTCATATTATTATATCAAAGGTCCAAATCATTTTTAATAGTATTTAACCATGATCCCAAAGAGACTTCCAATCTTTATAGTCCTAAATCAGACCCAAACAATTGATCCTAAATCATGCGCACATTTGCACATATGAATCTCCAGCTGGCCCAATTTAGGGCCAGCGATTATTTTAATAGATATCTTTACTTGGCAGCTTTGGTTTTACCTTGTTTTTCTGCTTCTGGTGTCAATCTTGGTAGAGCACATTCCTTGGGGTTGGCACTCCCAAATATTTAGGTGCTGTGGTTTGCTCAACCACCCTTGACTGCCACCACCAACAGGAAAACATTCTAAAGCCATCAGTTTTACGTTGGTGCCTCATATTGCTGAAAAGTGAGAAGACAAAGGTGAAGACTAGCCCAAATAAATTATAGGTGAAGTTTGGACCTCCAAGTGAGGGTGAGTGCATAGCTAGCGGGCGGCCAGGATAGAGGCTAATAATTAAAGGTGCCAACTGTGCTACCTTAACCCAATAGTTCTTGAGGGTGTAAGATGCTGTATCTGGTGATGGTGTTGGTTGACCATGATTTAAATCTCTTGGTTGGTACTACAAATTAGGGGTTTACTGCATGCAAACTGTTAAAAGAATATTTTTAGGGGCCAATCCATTAAATCACAGGTTGAAAATCTTCATATAATCAGCCCTGCCCATCAGCAGGGCTACCCTGTCACCGTTGCAATAGTTGAAGTTTAGCAACACACATCATCAATCTTTTACACAGGAAATAATAAAGCATAATCAACTGGAGTATTAGGACCCACAGTCCTGTGGTGTCAGATAGATTTGCTAATATTATGGATATAGGCCCATCATAGCCAGGATCTATGATCTAAGGATAAGTCAGTACTTCCTTTTAAAAATCTTCATCTTTCATACTTCCAATAGATATATTGAAGGAATATTAAAATAGACCCTGGTTTTGACATTAACTTGTAATTGGGAGGGGTTAGGAAAGAATTCAGTGAATAAAGGGGCATTTCTTCATGTATGTCCACAATTTGAGGAGATAGTTGTACCCTCAGAACCCCTTACAAGATACTCTAGTCAATTGATTTACTCCTCATTTTCTAGTAAGCATATCCAAGCTCTGAGTTCCATCTTAGCATCTAAGAAGTTTCAAACACTAAAAACACCCTATGTCCTAATCTAAGATAATTATCAACTATAATAATGTACTATAGTTGAGTTGTAATGGAGGTATTGGGTTTTCCATAAAAGGTCACAGCTAGAGTTATTTAAGTTGGTTTCTGCAGTGGATAGTGTCAATTTTCCAAACCAATTAAGTAACATTGAGCAAGCCCCAACAGATTGAGTGCATTGAGGTCCGTTGGTGTTATACTCCATATTATGAGGTGTTTCAGGAGCAATTTTAATGCACTAATTGATTCTAAGGAATTAACATCTATGGGGGAGCCACTTTCAATAATGGCGTGGACTGGAACCTTGTGTACCCAGACAGCAGCTCAAGTTACTAAGCTCCCAAATTGAATGGCAGGGAGAAAAACATAGGAGAGTCATCAGAAGGAGAGTAGAAATTATCAGGTTCTTTATTAGAAGGAACCAGTTCATCCCCCATAGGCATAACAATATAAGTTCAACATGCTCAGTCAAGCTATTTTGGGGCGGTATAGGGATGTCAGCGTAGAGCGCCTCACCTTTCATTCTGAATGCTCTTTTCCATCTCCTCCTTATTTCTCTTCCAGAAATTTATGGCCTTATAATGGAAACCATTTCAATATGAGCGTTATAGTTTTATTTTTTTAATTTTCAATAATATGAACATAAAGTTGACGGGTGGAGGTTAAGATATATTTTAATTTTATTTGAGGTACGCCAACCAGGGGATGTGCATTACCAAAGCTTGAAGAGCTAAAAAATGAATGAACAGACCTACCTGAACAGAATGATTGACTGTCCAAAAAGAGTAGGTGAAACACAACTGAATGAGAATACAACCAACCAGGTGTGACAGCGACGAGTCACTCAACCCACCATGGTGGAAGGGGAAGGGGGATCAGGTGGCTCATCCTCATGATTGGATTCCATATCAAAGGCAAGAGTGTGGTCCAAGATGGAGAGCAATGGTGTGGGGTTATCAGTGACATGGGGAACAAGTAGGCTGATGGACAGCTGGTCATCAAAATTACTTTCATCAAAAATTGCACCTAGGAATTTGGAAACGCAGTTTTCTGCATAAAAGCAGATGGAAGAAAGCTGGGATAATAAAGCTACGGTGGCATAGTTGGTTTTTGTCTTTGCCTGTGAGGTGATAGCAACTTTCTGGATGGCGGCATTTTCTTGTTTGTGGAGGTTTAGGATGTCACTTTTGCCCTGCGGGGCTATGGTTGGAGCAATAATGTGAGGAGGGAGACCCTTGGAAAGTATTGCTACTGATGAATTGGAATACATATGGATGGTGGTGTTATCTGTGTTTTCAGCTGTAGCAACAGCAAGCTGATGGTCCGAGTGGAATGCAGAGGCGTTCAGTTGGGGGTCATAAAAACACCAAGGGATCTGAATGAGGTGATGTACCTGTATAAAATCTTTGCTCTGGGAATTCAAGTCTTCAATTAAATTTCCCATTTTATCAGTTTAATCCAATGAAGTCCATGGATTTAAATAATAATTGAAATTGGGGTCAATGAATTAATAAATGTGGCTGGTGATTGAAGAATAATATGGGATCAAACTGTTGTCAAAGTTAATTTCTGATTGGTTGAGGTGCAAGTGGCACTGGAATGAGGAGAGGGCTGATTTGCAGTTGTTGGCACCATAGTGGAAGCAGGCTTTGGGGGGAGGGGGGAAGGGTTGTATCCCAAAAAGAAAGGCAGAGGGGTGTGTGACCACTTGGGGGCCAGATGGAGACAACGCAGGTCTTGTGGAACCATCAAGAGATGAAAATCTATGCTTTAGTGATCAACTTGAAGCAGGATAGACAGATGTTCTGCCGGCACTTGATGTGGGCCCAGAATGGGTGGTCAGGGGCAGAGGAAATGATGGCATGGGGGATTTAATAAAGCAATTTTATTGAAATTTGGGCTTATCGTGGCAAATGCCCAAGGCCCAGTGAGGCGAGCAGCCCCATTGGGACAATAAACTGAAGGATGGTATTAGAGCTGTACTCTGCCAACCTTCCACTAACTCCTGATGGAGCACCGCAGGGGTAAGGTGAGTGGGCAACCCCACAAACTGAACCACCATAGTGG
>JAKSZP010014089.1:0-18544 GCA_022478985.1 Massospora cicadina | reverse complement strand
TCAGAGCCTTCTCATTTAGATAGAGAAAGGAGATAATGTTGACTTCCCCAGGAGAGTACATTTCTTTAGATACTAGCTTGAAACTCATCAGAGCAATGGCCGTCAAAAATGTACTCCAGGATGTTCAGATTGAGTAGAAACATATGAGTTGGAATCAAAAACTTGCAAAAGAAAATGGAGGATAGGGACTGACAAACTCAGTATGAATTTCGCCATTCTGTCAGTATAATTCAACATGGCCCTCTTTTTCATCCAACTGACAAGATAGTTCATAAATTTGCTCCTGCTGAGCATTGTACTTAAGTTCCAATGTTTCAATTTTGGCCTGAAGCATCTCGCCTTTTAGATTTTGTAGTCCTGAAACAGGATGTCTGTGTCCTTCGCCCATTTACCCAGATTACTCAATTCATCAAAGAGAGACTGAAGTGACAGGAGGGGATCAATCGTTACCCCCTCAGGGGTTAACTTACATTCCTTGGCCACTTTTTAAAATTTGTCATGTATTTGGTCCATCATGCTCAATAGGGAGTCTCCTTGTTTAAGGGATCCTGGATACCCATCAGCGCCCGGGGGCCCCAAGGTCCATCCACACCTGGCAGTCCGCAGGGCCCTTCAACACTGGGGGGTCCTCAGGGGCCATCAACACCTGGAGGTCCATGTGGACCTACGCCCCAGGTGGACCACGGGGTCCTTCAACCCCCAGGGTACCCATAGCGCCAGAAGTTTTCTCTACTTCATGACTCAAAATTGGATTCCTGAATACCTGCTCCAATTTTGAGAAAGACATTTTCTGATTTCTTCTTCCATTGATCAATTCTGCTCAGAAAGTTGAGAAATTCCCACTTTCCATTATTGCTGAATTTCCTGGACTCATTGTGGAAACTGTAAATCAACAAAGCTGGACATCCCATGTTCAAGCTGGATAAGCTGTTGATGTACTTCATTTAAAAAGGTCTGATTATTTATGATGGCATCTCAATTATCTCTGCTAAATTCAGAGGCAGATTTGAAAAACTCGATAACATAATTATTCAAGGACTAAAGTCCTTCTATTAAATTGAGCATCCCTTGATGATGCATTCCCACAACTGGTAATAGATGGTATAGGGTAGGGTTTACTAGCTGATGAAAGTATTGCTCAGTGCTAATTTCCTGGCATTTGGGAAATTTGCAATACTTCAAACAAGATATAGGGCACAGCATTAGAAAGATTGGGTGGAGTGGATTCCAGAAATTAAGGCTCCCTCAAGCATTTGATTAATAATATTTCATAAAACCTCAAGAGGGATTTGAAATTAGCTGTAAAGCTTATATATTAGGATTATAAAACTCCAAATTGGCATAAAATTATAAAGTGGACAGATCTCTTGGGGTTTCTTTTAGTTGAATGGACCCACCATAGAATACTGCCTTGCTCATGATATTGAGCTTCTTCAAGAGAAAATTGAGAATCCATAATAGTGACAGACTTGTTCATGGTGTGTAACTTGGAGTGCCCCTGTAGTGAATACCAATCTGGAAGCTTTTAATTACACTTCCAATAGGGCAGGTTTTCTCTTGAAGTACTTTAAGTGGATTCTCCAAAATAGTTATAAATAAAAAGTAAAAACATGTTATAAATTGAGCTAGTATTTATTATTGGAAGGATGGGATATTTATAGATTTTTGATTTGGTTTGTAATCTATCAATTTAATTAAACGCTGCGCAATTGAATCTTCAATCAGTTGATTGGGATGAGGCTGAGTGTTCTTATTAATGTTAATAGATTGAGATAAATTAAGCTCTCCTTCTGATGAATCCAGGGGAATCAACGAAGTAGACTTTCCGGAGATAAGAAACCTGGCAAAATCTCAACAAGAAGGGTGGGGATTCGTGGGCTCATCCTCAGAAGTGTCTTCACCCCAGAGCAGGGCATGAAATGGCAGAAGCAAAGGTGTTGGGGCATCAGCAGTATGTGGGTTGAGTCCTTGATGAGCGGCGTTTTAGAAAGACAAATGACATAAAAAGAATTGGCAATATAAAAGGCAAAGCAGTTTCAGCTTTAACGCAGGCATTGGTGAGCTTGAAAAACATGGCAATATTGGTAAAGGTAATCTTGGCTCTGGGAATCCATGCTACCACTGCCACGTTCTGGGTAGCATCAGTGGCAGCTTTGTGATTTCATATCAGCGCATCTTTACATAGCTTATTGAGGGTGGGTGGTAATGGTAGGAGTGACCCTCCTGCAAGCATCAACACTAATTTGGTAACAGACTTTTAGAGTGAATGACAATCTTTTTTGCAACTGCTTCAACTGCAAGCTGGTGATCATGAAAGAATGGTTTAGCATTTGGCTGAGGGGCAAATAGATGAGTGGGGAACTTATCGTCATATTCTGGAGTGAGGAACCGCTCAAGTTGGAGAGTGAATGTTTTAATGGACTTACCTGATTTCTCAATTTCAGCCTTTTAAGTCCTAATGGTTCTGATTGAACTATTCTGGGGTTTTATCATATGAATGAGGATTTTATAGTTGGAAGCATGAGATCAATCTGATGTCCAAGATGGTCCTTGATTGGAAGGAGCGTGAATGGAACTGAGCCAAAGAGGAACCTGATTGGGTGCTGCAGGCGCAGCAGCAGCAGGCTTTAGGGAGGGGTTAGGATTGTATCCCATACAAAAAAGCGTGGGGTTGGTACTAGATTTGAGGCCAGTGGAAGAAAATGAAGAGTTGGCAAAAGTGGCAAGAATGGCCATTTTCATTCGGAGTGGTCCAACTAAAAGCAGAATGGACAGATAGTCTGTCCGCCCTAAACGTGGGCCCATACTGTATTATTGTTGGCAAAAGAGATGATGACGTGAGAGGGAATTGTTAAGGAAAGTTTATAAAAATTTAGGACTCCCCATGGTGAATGCCTGAGGCCCAGAAAGGCGTGTGGCAACATTTAGATCACAAATTTTAAGTTGGGTCAGGATCCGTAGGCTGCCAAACTTTTTATCAGCTCCTAAAGGAGTGGCAGGGGGGAACTTGATGTGCAAAACAGCAAACTGAACCACCAAAGTGGTGTCTGATGGGATCCAGGTCTGAGTTTTAGTGAGAGGGGTGATGGAAATCTGGCGGAAGGAATGCAGTACCGTGGATGGTTACACAGGAGTTAGTATCCACAGATACAATGAAAGGATGATACAATAATTACTGTTCCTTGAACAAATATAAAAAATATAAATAGAAGCTAAGAGCTTTATGAATCAAAAACTTTACTTCTATGTTAGTGTCACACTACCGTTGCTAGCAGGTAATTTTCACACAAAATACAAGCTGCAGCGCAGAGTTGCACTATGTTCAACTATATAACAAACTCCCCTTCTCACTCCTCATCACCACTCTTATCCTCCTCACTGCAGCTGCTGACCTTTGTCCCAGCCAATCTGGTATTCTCATTAATATATAAATATAGTTTAATTATCAGAATAATGTATGTATGTCACAACATTATCCATTAGTAATCTTCAGCAGTCAATATTCTCTCATCTATCCTCAACTTCAGTTGCTGGTGATCAAACAAACAATATTAAACTAATATAACCATTGATAATTTTTGTGATTTTCCTTAGATTAAAGTTCATGTCCTTCAAAGGCTACAAAATATTAATTGTAGGTAGCATCAGAGGATCTCAGGGATAATTTTTTATTAAGGCAATCTCTCAACGGAAGCGGCGTCATTGAGGCAATGTCTGTTCACTCAAACAGTTAAGAATCTCTAGTCAGAGCTAGGCAACCACGTGGCGGAAAACGTCATTGCCAAGACAAATCTCTGTTAATTGAGAAGGCAAGATCTCTGCGTATTGTGCAGGGTATCTCTATTTAAAACTAGGCAGAAGTAAATACTGAAATTACTTAGTATATCAAGAGTACTTTATTAAGAAATAAATGTATACTTTAAATATTACCAGAACAGAATAGAGATAAAATATAAAGGAAGTGGATTTTTCAGAAGAGATATGCTTTTCTCACATGCAAGGATCTGAAGTAGATTCAGGAATGTAGGAGTTAAAGGAATAATTTTAGGTTTAGGGATGGATTAATCAGGCTTCATCAATGAGAGCTGGACTGAGATAATGGTAACACAGTTGAGTGGTTTCCATTAAATGCCAAGAGAAGTCAACAGATAGAAAAGTAGAATAGGTGACACAAGACATAATTTATAAAGGTGGTTTAATGAGGTAGGAAGAGGAGCTAAACACTGAATACATCCTAAGGCTTAATATCAGGATAAAATAGTAGCTCAGCTCAGGCTTTCTTTTCTATCATATTGGCCAGTGGAGCAATAATGGGGCGATTATCCTAGATTCATTTCTCCATGAAATTAAAGTTATATACCGTTTGATGCTAGGTAAATTAAGATTAGTAAATCCAGCCTTAACCCTTATATGATAGCTATTTTAAAATTATTGTTAATTATAGGCTGATATTGCTAAATAAATAAATGTATTGCAGTTCAAGGTTGAGGCCTCACACCTACCTGGTCCAAGTCCAACAATCATCCTTAGATTAAATTTCTGGTTATTGAAATGCCTAAATTACTATTGATAATGGTTCTCAATACTCTCAGATCCAGCAGATTCCTTCAGCATCGCTCAACTAACAATTTCAACCATAATCTTGGCATTGTGGGAGGAAACCATCTGGTTAATTTTCAACATACCCCCTTCAACAGATGGTATTCCTCCAGAGTGCCACCTACATTGTGTTAACTGTCAACCAGTCTCAGAGACCTCTTCCACATCTGGGAGTCAAACACTCCTCACTTTACATCGATGAATCCCCCCCTTGGGTTGGGACCATCTAGTACTAAAAAAACACTCCTCACTTTGGTGTTAATCCATTCTTCTTTGCCTACTATTAAACCTCCTCATCAGTGATACATGTCTTCTCAGATTGTTTTTTGTGCTGTTTGGTTTTTTTGTTTTCCCTATTAGTTATATGTCTGAAGAAACTTAGCATGCATTCAGTTGATAATTTGACTATTCACGGGGATCCTAATCATGTAGGCATCAGTGGTGTTTTATCTATTATTTAGAAGGGTTAATCCATATATTAGACAACTTATTCCACCGTCAAAATCCATGATTATTGTGTTAAAAGAACACGCTTCCCTATTGCAAACTGTGGCAGTCCACTACGCTGGCATTGATCAGATTTGTGATCCCTAATTTTTTGACCAGAATCATCAAATATGTTTCAGTCTTAAGTTTAATGAGTGTGGATGTCAGAGTTGTCAGATAGCGTTATGGATCCATTTCGCCATTGTCCTCTACACATGGATAGAGCAGAGTAGAATAGAGTAGCAGGGGTAGAACGGGTGCCTCCCATAGAGCAGCTGGAAGACTCTTTCCCATTGTGGAGTGATAGCTGATGTTATATGCGCAAACTGCAGTGGAGATTAGGGTGCTTCAATCAGAGGGTTGATCCCTTGCCAGCTTCAGGAGGATATTTGCTAATGTTTTGTTAACCCACTCAACAGCGATATTGATCAGGGTGGTATGGATCATTAGGACCCCAGGGATTGCCATCAGTTCGGTAATCTTAGTTAGGACATGCAAAGTGAAGTTTGTTCTGTTTTCTGTGAGTCTGAACTGCGGGAAGCCATGTCATTGAATGACGCACTCCATTATGAATTTGTATTGGTTACCACACCCTAACCTCTGATTTCTAGCGCCTCCAAACAAATAGTCAAATGGTCTATTGCTACCAAAATTTACTTGGAGTAATTCACGCCTGTTGGCCAGGGCCCCACACTGTTATGGACATGGTATTCCAGTTGAAATGGGTTTTCATCAGGTGATAATAGGTTTTCTGGTGAAAGTAATTCTCCATTTGGCAATGATGAGAGTAAAACATTGTTTTGAGTAAAATAAAATGCATACTATTCCAGTAATATTGTGGGCGCAAGAACTCTAACTTTTTACAAAGCAATCCTTTCTTTAGCACCTTGTGTGCATCCAGAATATTTTCTAGTCATGTAAAGGGCTTCAGTAAGGTCACTGTAGCACCAACGATTTTCTTTTATACTCACTGCTACTCAAAAAGGTATCAGCCATCATTCAATGTAACTTCTGAATGATTTGAGGCGATTTGTCAGTGTACTGGCTGCTGATCATTTTATCATACAACATATCAACAAGGTCCACTGTAATGGCAACCATCATTATTTATGATATACAATCAGCCTTCTGATGCTTCACACTCAGCTTGTGAACGATCTTTAAGTCATACACTTGAAGATTGAGAGTTCACCATGTGAGGTGGCCCTCCAGCCCTCACATATCTGTAAGGAGAGTGTCTATAACTCTTTTGTTCCCATCATGGCAGTGCTTAGTGCACAAGACCAACGCCAGGGAACTAGCCATTAAAATACAAAAAATTATTGCCAAGCAGAGGGTGCTGGAGCATTAATAACTTAAGCAAAGAAAGATGAGAAATAAACAGCCAAAAATGTTGCGGTGCACACTGGAAAAAGGGGTAAACGACCCAGGTTGGAGGGGACCTGGACGAACCAACAGTGCATGATGGGATAATCTTATTTTGTCCAAAACGGCAAGTTTAATGGAGCGCGAGACCTCCTCAAAGGGGTCCGCGCACAGGATCGCTCAGAATAACATATAAAAAATGGTAAAGCATGGAAAAGTTTAAATGGGAATTCAACCAACAAGGAATTTTGGTCAGGGAAAAGGTATTTAAGCTCAAATGGGGGAATAGGGGTTATGCCACAGTGGGACCAAGCACTGACTCACCAATAGGGTGACACTGCCATCTGAGTTAGTTGAATAGGCTGAAACTGACTCCACTCAAGTGATCAATTGAAGTTGGATTTGACCTGAGCGCATTATTTTATAAATGGAACGGGTTTCAAAACCCCTTTCCTCAACAAACCAAATTGAACCATATATAAATTTATTCAGTAGATCATTCGTTTTAATTCCTGGCTTGACGTCAGGGGCTGAGCATTTGGCACACCACTAGTCCCAACCTGGGCATATTTTTCCCAAACCTGGCGTTGGTCCAGGGTGTGCCTCAGGTCAGGAAGGGCCTGTAGCTTCACCCTCTGGGCCTCCTGGCGCCCAGCCTTGTCTTTGGGGTTGGTCCCCACTATTATGTCATGTGCACATGACATTACCCTCTCCTCCTGACAGAGCTCAATCCTCCCTCCAGGGGCTTGCGCCTGGTAAAAGTTCTTGTGGGCAGGGTCAGCTTCATGGCGGCAACAGTCGGTTTAGGTTAGGATCCAGCAGCCTGGGGGAAACGCTGGTGGAAGGCATCAACCAGATCTTGGTCATGCACAAAGTGTCGCGCTGGAACCCAACTGTTCTCTGCAGCATCAAAGCCCTTCCAGGATACCAGGTACTTGAGTCTTCTTTTAATGCGGCGAGAGGCAACTATCTCTTCTACCTCCCACTCTGACGCCCCGTCCACAAGATAGGCCTCAGGAGTCTCTGGTAGGGGGCCCTCAAACAACGCCAGCTTGCACTAATGAAACACAGAGAAGATCTGGAATGAGGAGGGGAGATCTAGCTGGTATGAGGCATGTCCCACCTTTCTAACTACGCGGTAGGGTCCAATCATCTTTGGTCTCAGCTTCTTGCATGGCTGCTTGATAGGGATGTTAAGAGAATCAAGCATCACAAGAACCCAATCCTTGTACGCAGGACCCACTCGGTGCTTCCCATCAGCGTTCTCCTTATACACCTGCATTGCCACCTCCAAGCTTGTGGAAACCCCCTGGTGGAACTTCTTGATTGTCTTGGCAAAGTCCACCACCACTTCAACCTTAGACCCACAGCTGGGCTCTGTGTTAAAGGTGGGGTAAAGCCATGGCTAGCGAAAAATAGGGAACAACTGATCGAGGAGTGCAAGGTATTGTTGTAGCTAAACTGGGCCATGGTAAGGTGAGAATCCCAATCTGAATGATATGCAGCGGTGTAAAACCGCAGAAACTGTTCCAAGCACTGGTTCACTCGTTCATTCTGCCCATTTTATTGGGAATGATAGGCAGTTGAACAGCGAGGGCAAATCTGAAGAGTCTTAAACAACTCTTCCCAAAAAAACAGAGGTAAACTGAGGGCCCCAGTCGCTGATAATTTCTTGGGGGACCCCATGGAGCACAAACACATGGGTGACGAAAAGCTTAGCCATCTCAGCTGCGGCTATGGTGGTTCTGCAAGGTATAAAGTGGGCAAACTTTGTGAACTGGTCCACCACTACCATGATGGCATCATAACCATCTGAGATTAGTAGCTCCACAATGAAATCAACTGAGATGGAAGTCCAGGGCCCATCAGACTTTTGGACTGGTACCAACAACCCCGCTAAAGGTTGACTATTGGGTTTCATCTGGTTGCATACCAGACACTCCTTACAATACCGCCCCACCTGAGCAGGCTAGCCCTTCCAATTCTATGTGTGATGTATCAACTCCAAGGTCTTTTTTTTCCTCAGATGATTAATGGTGATTTCATCATGATGGTCCCGGATGATTTCCAGGCGCAGTGGTCCAGCAGGTACCCAAAGGCGTCCCTGGAACCACATCATTTCATCCTTTACATGATAGCCCCTGGATAGATCCTCTTGATTAGAAGCGCTCTTTGCAAGTACCATTGCATATTCGCCCAACAGCGGCTGAGAGAGGACGATCTTTCTGAACATACTATATTCCTCCACATTTTACAGAGTTGCAAGAGCTGGCCTGTTGGCCAGGGGTGAGCGAAGTTGAGACACAATTTTATTTGGTAAAATCATCAACTGTGTGTTATGAACTTCTACCTCCTTGGGATCAGAAGCTGAAGCAGGGTTTCATTTAAAGCATCCGCCAAAACTTTATCCTTGCCCTTGGTGAACTCATACGTGAATGCAAATTTGGCAAGGGTCTCATGCCAACTAGTCTGCTGTGGGGTTAGGACATGAGGAGCGCGGTATTACAGCAAGACACAGTGGTCTGTATGTACGCGGAATGGTTGGGTAGATCCATGCAAGTGGTGACTCCAATATGTCAGTGCCTCCAACACTGCTAGTAAAGTCTTGTTGTAAACGGCGTAATTCAACTCTGGCAAAGACATTATATTAGAAAAATATCCCATTGGATGCTCTATCCCATCTTCGCCTACTTGTAACAAGGCGGCTGCTATGGAGAAGTTGGAGGCATTAGTAGACACAATGAACTCCTTTGAAGGGTCAACATGGCAAAGAACATTTGTGGACAACAGGGTGAACTTCACAGCTTGGAAAGCATACTCCAAATGGGTCGACCACTGAAGCACCTTGGAACCGCTACCTTGTATAGGGGAGAAGCCACCTCAGATAGATTGGGTTTAAAATTCTTAAGGAACGTACACGTCCCCAAAAAGCTCCTCAATTCCTTGACTGAGGTGGGGGTAGGCCACTCACGAATCGCCTTCTCCTTGTCTGGAGTTATCATGTGTCCCTGGTCAAACACAATTTTTCCCAGAAACGTGACCTGGGACTTGAAGAACTCGCACTTTGAAATCTTCAACTTAAGGTTGGCTGCCTTTAACCGCTCCACCACTTGCCAAAGGTGGACTGCATGAGACTCCTGATCAGGGGAAAACACCAGGATATCATCCATGTAGGCAACCGCGCATACCCCTAACAGGTCTTCAACGCTGCATCAATGTGACGTTGAACAATAGCAGGGGCATTTTAAGCCTAAAGGGCATGACCCAAAACTGGAATATTCCTTTTCTGGTATGGAAAGCGGTTAACCACTCCTGGACCTTCTTTATCCGGATCTGATAAACGCGTTGAGGCAATCCAGCTTTGAGAAGACCTTCGCCTTCTCCACATAACGTGTAATCTGTGAATCCAAAGGGATGGGATGGAGGTCTGGTACATTGACATTGTTGAGGTTCCCGTAGTCCACACATGGTCGTAAAGTACCATCATATTTCTCCACAAAGAGAAGGGGGGAGCACACAGGGGAGGTAGCTGAAAAATTGCACCTTTGGCCAACTGTTCCTTCACCCACACCTCCAACACCTCTTCCTCCTGGACAGTCGATGGGTAAATGGGAGAAGATATATGCACCAGATTTACCTTAAGCTTGAAGTCACAATCAAACTAAGAGTTCTCAGGGAGTGCATTGGCGGATGCTGCATAAAAAGAGGATTCCAAACTCTCCAAACAGTAAGGTAAGGAAAATCCCATGGAGGAGGGAGTTTTCAGCAAAGGAGCAAGATAAGGTGTGGGAACATTGGGCCAATGAGGTAATGGGCCCAGGGCTGTATCCTCCGACAAGGGAACAATCAACTGGTGACCATTTTCCAAAGACTGGGATAAAGTGTTTTTCAAGTTAGTCCAAAAGGCAAACTTTCTCCACCACTCAACCCCCAAAATAATGGGGAACAAGAGGTGCTTGATAGCCTGTAATTGGTCGTACAGAAGATAGGCGCCCACCTGGTAGTCCACCAACCCTATGATGTTCAGCGTAAGGATACCTTGAGAAGCCCCACCTCTAGCCATACCGCCTGGTGAGTAACTTAACTCAAGGCAGTAAGCAAGGTCTTGGTCAATAAAATTGTTTGTGGCACCGGTATCCACTAAAATAGTTGTGCTGAACTTCCCAAGAGAGGATGTAAGGGTAGCAGTCAAGAGGAAGTATCCATAATGGGATTTATTTAAAGCAGAAAACGCCCCTACTTCACCTAAATCTTCTTCTATCTTGAGAAAACCATAAGGGTAGATTTGGGAATCAAAGAAGGGGGAGGGATAGTTGGCCACCCTTACTACTGAGGTTACATACCCCTCCATGCCTTATGCATGTGCATAAACATTTTCACATTGTAAGCACAGTTCTTTTTCAACTTCCTGAGTGCTGCTAATCATGGAAGAGGTCAAAAGGGGATTATCTGGTGTGATTCCATACACAGGAATGGGTTTTAGATTTGAACTATGAGAGGGCCAATATGGATAGAGATATATCTAAGATTTTCATTATAAAACGCGATTTTAGATGTGAATGACCCTGTCCCTTGAACTGCAATGGAATACCTGACATTATTCATGGCCAACACCCCCAGGCCCATCTGAGCTGATTCCAATGGCATTGACTGAATGCGCGGGTGAAAGGAAACTCATTTATTTAATGCGAAATTAATAATTTGGCAGAAAGTTGGGGAATCACAACTTTCAGACCTTGAAGCTTCCATAACCACCAGGTACAAGCACGAAGGGTGGATATTTTCCAGTCAGAGGCAACCCTAATAATGCTGAGTTGCTCCAATTATTGGGAAAAATAGGAAAATGCGGTGCAGCTAATGACAGCTGACTCCCACAGCCGGAGCCCACTGTTCCCACTTCAGAAAAGATCCACAAGAAAAAGTTTGTGCACATATAGTAAAGAGGTTGGTCAACTAATGTAAGGAGAGTGCCTATAACTCTCCTGTTCCCAGCGTGGCAGTGCTCGGTGCACAAGACCAACGCCAGGGAACTAGCCATAAAAATAGAAAGCATTATTGCCCAGCAGAGTGTGCTGGAGCAATAATAACTTAAACAAAGAAAGATGAGAAATAAACAGCCAAAAACGTTGTGGTACACACTGGAAAAATGGGTAAATGACCCAGGTTGGAGGGGACCTGGACGAACCAATGGTGCACAAGGGGATAATCTTATTTTGTCCAAAATGGCAAGTTTAACGGAGTGCAAGATCTCCTTGAAGGGGTCCGCGCAAAGGATCGCTTAAAAACATATAAAAAACAGTAAAATGGGGAAAAGTTTATTTGTGAAGTAAACCAACAAGGAATGTTGGTCAGGGAAAAGGTATTTAAGCTCAAATGGGGGAATAGGGGTTATGCCACAGTGGGACCAAGCACTGACTCACCAATAGGGTGACACTGTCATCTGAGTTAGTTGAATAGCCTGAAACTGACTCCACTCAAGTGATCAATTGAAGTTGGATTTGACCTGAGCGCATTATTTCATAAATGGAACGGGTTTCAAAACCCCTTTCCTCAACAAACCAAATTGAACTGTCCACGTTTATTTGGTAGATTGTTTGTTTTAACGCCTGGCTTGACATCAGAGGCTGAGCGTTTGGCACACCACTAGTCCCAACCTGGTCATATTTTGCCTCAGGTCAGGAAGATCATGTAGCTTCACCCTCTGGGCCTCCTGGCGCCCAGCCTAGACTTTGGGGTTGGTCCCCACTATTATGTCATGTGAACATGACAATATCTGTAACCAGCGCAATGAAGTGTAGTCAGTCATGACCTTAAACTTAGACTCATGAAGATACATTCAATGCTGCTTAAAGCGTAAATTAGTGCTAGGCATTTCTTCTTGGTCATAGTGTAAGCGTATTTATGACTGTTTTACTTCTGCTGCAATAGGTGACTAGGCTCTCCACAACATCATCATTTTTCTGGGCTAATAATTGACGGAGGAAAGGATAACATCAGTCTGTATAATGAAATCCTTCTCAAAGTTTGTATACTGCAGCCCTGAGGCTTGGATCAACGCCATCTGAAGAGTGTCAAAGGCACTCTGACACTGTTTCAACAAAACAAACATGGCGTCTTTTTTCATAACTCAAAGATTGGGGCCCTGATACAGCTGATTTTGGGGATAATGCTTCATTAATAATCAACCATGCTCAAAAAATACTTAAATATCTCGCTTGGTACTTGGTCAGGACGTCTTCCTGATGGCTTCAACCATAGCTGGTTATGGGCAAGGTCACTGGCGACTGCCACAAACCCAAGATACTCTAGTTGTCTTTGAAAAAGTGACATTTGTATGTCTTAATCTTCATGTTGGCCTCTAAAAGCCAATGAAATACCTCCTTCAAATGTGTCAGATGCTCCATAAAGTTCTATCATAAGATTTTAGTGTCATCAAAGTAAACAAGGATGCATGACAGCTCAAGATTCACCATAATAGTGTCCATGGCTAACGACTTTTTCCCTTCTAAGGCTCATCCTTATCCTGGGGTAAACCATGACACTTCCCTCAAGGCTGAATCCCGGGGTATTAGGCTAAAAGCCTAATAGGCTTTAATAATAATTCATAAAAGGTCCTAGATCCTCATAGGATGATTTCATATCCAATTTGGAATTAAATCATTCCTATCTAAAACTACAAGGTGCTTTGTAGCAACCTTATAATAATATTGCCATTATTAGTATTATTCATTAATGTCCTTTTGATTGAATATCTGATAAGATCTTTTTTATTAGATACCAGGATATCAACATTCATTTATATCTATAATCAATGACCCTATAAAAAAGGTCCCAAATATTTAAATAAACATAGCAAATATAACGCTACTAGTAATAGTTATATTCTATAACAGACTTTAAAAAAAGGAGGTCATAATTTACCTGGATAATTTTATTGTTTTTGTTTTCTATGTTTGTTTGTGCATAATAAAGAAACTACAGGACTAATTTGGATGCCTTTATCTTTCAAAAAAAGAGGATGCTCAAACTTAGGTCCATTTTACATGTGTAAGTATTGGTCCATTGTCTGATCATTAATTTAATAAGTATAATAATATGGACTCAGAAGAGATGGAATTTAATTGTGGGCATGTTTATTGCTGGACTAACTTTGATCTAACAGTGGTGAAGCAATAGCTTCAAAGCAACAATATGGCACGTACTATGGCTGAGGTATATATAAAATCCAGGCAAGTATGAGAACATAGCGGGGTGAGCTTAAATAATTAAATTTAGTTGTCTATTTGCATAATTTGTCCAATAAAAGAAACTAAATTTGATAAACTGAATTATTTTAGATGGGTGAACAGTAGATATATCATAGATTGACTAATAGAATGAACTAAATTTATAAAAAAATTTATTGTAGATGGCGATTAGTAAGTTAGAAGAATTTGACCAATAAAATTATCTAAATTCAATATTTATTATTTTTGTAGATGGCAATAAGTAAATTTAGCTTAGGTTGAGAAATAACATCAACTAAATTTAATAAAAATAATTATTAGTATATTTGTTTAGGAGATAATACATATAATATATATACAACGAGTTTTATTTTTATGGAGAAATAGTGAGAATTCAAAGAGGATATATAATATAGGGTTTTTATAAAATTTGAAAAAATAATATACTTTTATAAAATGCCCTAAACTTTTTTGAAAAAAAATATCTTGTGGTAAGGTTTTTTGGGGGGAGAAGAATTCTCTTCAAAAAAGTTTTTGGGAAAAAATACCTCCTTTAAAGAAGGCACATAAAGTATGAAATAATCAAAAAATAATGCCTCCTCAATATACCTTTTGAAGTTGGTGCCATATTTTAACTGACTTATAATAGGGATGTATAATATATACTCAGCACTGTATATTCTAAGTTGCTTATAGTTCACACTTGGACCCAATCCAGCATAATATATAATTTGTATTTGTGAGCAAAATTTTACAAGTCAGGTTGGTATATTGTGCCAACTTTAAAAAGGGTTTTATTGAGGAGGCATAATTTTTTTGATTGTCCAATACTTTTAGTGTTTTTTAGGAGGTTCTTTTTTCCCATTTTTTAATTTATAATATTAAGAGCCACTACTGGGCCTTTTTGGACCCTGAAGTGGCTAGACCATGTCCAAGGGCCATAAAGTTATGCTCCAAGACTAGACCATCTGCAAAGGGTCCCTAATCCAGACTTAATAAAAGCATATTTCCCTATTGGATTTATCCAAGTTGAGGCCATCCTATCAGTTCAGGATAATATTTATATAATATATAGGAGAATTGAATTGTCCCAAATTTTGTTCTAAAATATTTGATCCCCTTCACATTATCTAGCTTTATGAATCACCTGATATTGGAAAAGTGAAAACATTTTTCCAAGAATGGCCCTCTGGAAGGTAGCTGGGGTGTTAAATACCCCTTGCTTCATACAGGTGTGCTGGAATAACCCCTTTGGAAGTGATTATGGCACACTTCTCTTGTTCCACCACAAGCAACTCAATTTGCTTATATCCTAATATCAGGTCCATAGCTGAAAAATAACAAGAACCACCCATGCGTGATAAAGCATCATTGAAAGATGCAGTGGGTAAAATTCTTTTTGGTGATGCTGTAAAGTTTCTAATAGTTTATTACTATATGATTTTAGCCATCCAATTTTGAACAATTAACAAAGGTGAAGTCAAAGGATCTTCGATGACTCCAGAATTCACTGAATTCTTAATTTACTTATTTTGTCAGAAACTACTTTCTTGACAACTCTCAAGTGGCAGATCAGCTGGCGCCAGATAGGGGGTGGTCTCCTGTGTCCAGCTGATGAATGACATCGTGAGTTCATCCTAAATTGTTGTTGTTGGATGATAAATCTCATGATATTTTTTAATAGTGCCATGGCTTGATCCTTCTGCTTTCCTGACAACCCTGTCAAAGTTTCTTGGGGAGCCCCTTTTAATTACATCAGTTAGAAATCTAGTGAGAAGGCCAGCTCCTCCAGTGATCCAAATTCATGGAGGCAGAGGAACTTGTCAACGGGAGTTAGATGTAGATATGCCACCACCTGGTGTCTCTGGACCATCAAAGGCTCTTTCTGCAGAATTTGACAGTAGCACCTTTATATTCCTATGATTGGATAGTAAAATTTATGGATCCACATGGGGAACAAGTTTTGATTGTTAGATAGACAAAAGATCTCCCTGTATAACCCTCTGGTATCTAATTTTTTTTCTCCGCCCCTACTATAGTCTGATGGCCTGGGGGTAAGACTGCCACGTGTACCAATTGTAACAGCATCCCTTGGTTCTTGTATCTTTAATTAGGGATTACCCTAGTCCTCCATTTCAGTCACCAATAATGGTTAGAACTACGCGTCACAGTATGCAAGATTAATTTGACAAGCTCAGATGGAATCCTGTGGCACCCCAACTGAGGTGAAGTAAATGGGAATCTGCTGGCCTAAGATATCAAAGTTTCCTCCGCCATGACAACCACTTCACCAAAGTAACACATGATTTTAGCTCCAATCAACATGTTATTTTTGTGATTTGGCAACACAATTGCTGCGCAGAGACAGCAATTGACATAGACCAACAAGGAAGTGCACTATACGCTTCCTCTGAGATGATGAATTACACCCCAGCTGTTCTATATACCACCCAGTGCTCTACATCAGGTTTTCAGCGGCAGATTGGCTACCAAATTTTTTGACACTATGGTGACAGATGCATTGATGTCTATGGTCACACGAATTTTGGTGTTTTCCACATAAATGTCACAATAATTACACTCAGAATAATATGCACCTCAATTGTTTAATACGTGTTTATCCAAAGAATCATTTTATTAAAGGAAGAGCCTGATACTAGCACTGATCTTAATGCTTAGTAATTTTCACCACAGGAATAGTGACGCTTACTCCTTCCAAGGATGCCATAACTGAAAAGGTTGGGGTTTGTCTGCCACATTTTGCTCCAATATTTGGCAGGCATAGGGCTATTAAATTTACTTGCAGATCTCCTCCGCTATGACTCTTTAACTTGTGCGTGAGTTAACACATGTACGCCATCATAGAATTGTTGATATAAAAATACATCAATGGGGCCGCATTGTCTGATTTAGAGTGGCTTTTTAGGTTTAGGCGGGAAAGTTTTAAATAAAGCAGTGGAAGTAGAGGATCCCATCTCTACTCAGTTTGATCTTTTCTTCCAATTGTATAGATTCAGCTGCACATTATGGATATGTCGCTTGGTGGGGCAGCTTACTGCAAAGTGCCCTTGTTGGCTGCATTTCGAACATGTTATACCAAAGAGCTCTTATCTCCAAGTGTCATTAAACGGACCAGGATAAGGGTTATAGGCCAGCCAACGGCGGGGTGGAGAGTTATAGAGCAGCTTTAGGTGGCCCAAGGGGTTATAGGTCAGCCGTGGGTTAGCCGATGTACTATAGGTCGTCTGGGGATTGTCTGGAGAATTATAAGTCTGCCTCTGTGGCCCTCTTGACAAAGAAGATCCAACAACAGCCATTGGCGGCTTCTGGTCCATGTTGGGTGGGATGAATGTCAGTGCCAAACTCTGTGGATAGTTGAAAATTCTAAGTAGATGGATGTCCACTTGAAAAACAGCGCCCATCATGTTAAAAAGCTTTAATTGTGAATTCATTGCTGCAGTCATTGTAATACAAACATTGGCTTCAGATAAAGCCACTCCTACCAAAATGTGTGAAGTAAAATAAAGCAATCAGCAAACCCCTTATGGGTTCATTCTAGTAAAACCCAATTGTCAAAAAATCAGCTTTATGTTAAGGCAATTTTCCACACCTCCAAACAGGATTAACACAGCGTCTTTGACTTCCTGGTAATTTATTGAGCTATCCTCCAGTTAGCAGGTGACCTAATCAGTACCCTCTAAATTTCTAAAGTGTAAATCAGTATTCTTGCCTTACTGCGGTCCAAAGCTCTGACAAAGAGTTTAAAAGCACTTAAAAATTAGTGCATATTGCCTTCCCAATTAAACAGGGGCAGCTTTTCAACACGCACGCCCACATCTCGCTCCTGGATTCAGGTTTTGGGAGCCATTAGAGATGTCTCTCATCTGGCAAATGTAGCACCAACATAGGGAGCATATACAGGTTGTGAGGCAAAACTTGGTTTTGCTGTAAACTTCTGTGGGTTAGTGGGATCCTGAGTCAGAATTACAGTGACTACTGGAGGGAGCTTACTAGACCAACTAATTATTTTTCTCTGGAGCTGACGCTGTCCCTGACCCAGCTCCCCTCTCCAACCAAAGCAGCGATAAGATCTTCCACAATTCTTCCCATTTTGACAGAAAGGCACTGACAACGCACTTCTTGTGCGTCTCATTTAATCTAATTACTTTCCTTTTGTAGACCTCGGCGAAATTCTTTATCTGTGGCCAGCTTATGCTCAAGGTTCTGAAAATGTTCAACTACATTGTCCAGGATCCCCTGCAGTCAGAACTCTGGAATTATTTTCATGAGCCTGATGGGACGCATTATCAAGATGATTCGCTAAAGAGGCTCATTCCCATAGTAACTTCTCATTAGATCAATACATATTTTCCAACTGTACTCTAAGATCGGCTTATTTCAACAAATTGAATAATGGAAGGGACAATTTCCAGCCTAAGTTGGCATTATTAAGACCCTTAACTTGATATAACCAGTTAATAGTTGTCTGTATTGTTCGACCCAAGGAATTAAATACCCAGGGGTTCAGTGGCTCGGTGATTACTCCATTCACTAAGGAGCTGGCAGAGGTCAATGCTACTGAATTGGCTTGGTCAGTGTCCCACCACTACAAGTGGGTGACCTGGTCACTGATGCTCACCACAGAGTCACCAATTCCAGAACTCCTATTTGGTCATCTCCTGCTTAAACTGCTTGGTGTTTCACCCAACGTAGCAACATCTTTAATCCATTTCAACGTAAGGCCTCACCGGCTCAATAGTTTTCCAATGATTTGTGGCACTCCTGGTTTAACTGTGGGACTAACTGATTCATATGGCTGTTGGCATTGGTAATGCAGTTATGAACTTGGATAATCACCTCAACCTATG